>JASTWL010001001.1:0-60092 GCA_035220575.1 Temnothorax rugatulus
ATACGACCGAGATCGGCAAAAAATAGGAATAAATTAATATTACTTGATTACTTAATTATTTATCTGAAAAAAATATTTTTCGATTAATTAATTAATTAGTAATCGACACTTTTAATTACTCGATAATCAGTAATCAATCAAGTATTGCAGTTTTTGATGCTTCAACCGTCGGTTTGTGTACACGGAAGCGGAACCACGTCGTTGAAGTCCCTTATCACCGATCCTCACATCGTTTTAGCAGCTGGTACGGGAAATCTACCTAGTTATATAAAATACGACGTTTCGCGCTTCAAGTAAAAGACATAAGGGTTAACGTATTCCAGGCGCAATAACATTCGCAAATATGGGCATTGCTATGCTGGAACCGAGCCTACCTATCTGGATGATGGATACAATGGGACGCAAGCCGCTGAAAACAAGGGGCGACGTTTTTACCGGCGAGTATCAGTTACTTGATCGGGACCAATCTTTTCGGGCCGCTCGGCATAAAATGGGCAGTCAGTCGGCCGGGTATCTTGCCTCAGATACAAAAATATTCTAATAATGGCGAAATCGCCAAATTTCGAGTTATATGTCGGATATAAAGACAACAAAATGGAAACAGAATTTCAAAAAGAAGCGTGTTATGGACTTATTTCAAACAAAAGGAATTTAACAGTAAAATGTGATAAGTGTAATAAATGTATACACGTCTTAGGTAAAACATTGTTAACTGGAAGCATGCGGGCGCACCTAGGGTAACAAACATAAAATGTTTCCGGACACAGAATACAAACTGATGAACAAGCTGCGAGAACGTTATACAGATTACTAGGACACAGAGCCAGATGTAATACGTGTAAGAGAATATATTCCTATATATGGAATTATTCAGATTTGAATAGACACTTAAAAACACATGATGCTGAGACGCAGTCTCAAGATGTGTAAGTTACACATTCAAGAACTTATTTAAATGTGCAAAATAAATCATAATTAAGTTATAATTAACATGACTATCACATGTATTGTTTTCAATTGTGTAAACAGAAATGTTCCTGGTATCTCACAACCTCCACACGAGGAACTGCCGGCTTCGCCTAAAGAGGCAGAAGCACAAGAAGGCAAAACATTTTTTAACATTTTTTTTTCTCGCGAAACATTTTTTTCCGAATTGCTTGTAATTTATATTCGTCAACTGAATTTGACAAACCACAGATTCGATTTTTATAATGCGGATTTTTTTATCTTCTTTCCTTTTGCAGGACCTTGTTTCTCAACTTACAACAAGAATCGCATCTTCTTCTTGTACACAGCAGAGAACATTCTCGGTGATGCCACTGATCAATATAATTTTTGAATGCATCCTTTGCTTGCATAAAATGGACATTAAACTTCGCCTATGCCACAACACAGCCTCATGGATTGGAAAGTTGATCAAATACTTGGGAGCATTGCCATGTTGTCCAATTTTTGCACGAGATTCGTTGCATCAGCATTAACGAGGTTTCCATATACGTAATAACGTAGGTTTTTTTTGCTCGTCGAGGGTTACACATTTTTGGATTACCGGAGTGTTGATATTTTGTTTTTTCGTCGTTATTGAACACCAAAATACCAGGCCCTGTTCTGGTTGTGTGGTTAACTGACCAACAATCTACGGCGTAGGTAGCGTAGTAGAAGAGTCTCCGCTGTTGTCGGGATGTGCACTTGATTCATTTGCAAAAATACAAACAATCGATCACGTCACGCATTTTTGGCAAGGACAATGCGACGATGAAGACGAGGATGGCATAAGGAACTATAAGATAAGTTCCTTCTGTAGTTTTTAAGTATTCTATACAAGATGCGTAGCTTTTAATAGCAGTATAGCCATGGAAAATTCACATAGTGCTAAATGTGCTATGTATTGACTAAATAAATGTTTTAATGGTATATATAGTTCTTTCTTTATTCTAAAACTTACTTTCGGTGACAGTGACTGATGAATGTTAAAAGTTGTGCCATGAGTCGCCAGAACTGGAGTTTCTGCAGCAATTGGCCCATTTGCGATATTTGTAGCAAGATCGGTTGCTACTTCTCTAATAAAGTCCAATATATGAATGTTGATTTATTTGAAATAAAGTTACTATGCAATATACACCTTCAGCGGCAATATCAATTGGCAGATCAATAAATCCAGTTACTGCCTCGACTTCCAAAATCGATGATTCATTCGCAACAGTAACATTAGGACGAATGATGTATTGGAGACCGCTGCAACTTGATTCCCTAAAGCATTGACGATGTCAGACTCTTGTATTGATTCGACAGTTTGCTCATTGTTCTCGAATATGGGTTGGAACGGCTGATTCGTGTAGACGAGGATGTTTATATGCAATTTTTCAACAGCAAAACAAGAATAAAACGTACAGCATTCGGTTTTGTGAGCAATGAATTTCAAAAAATGAATTAAAATGAAATAAAAATAATTAAGGAATAAATTCGCATCATGCTGACGTACTTTCTGAGAATATATTTCTCTTCAAAATGTTCCTCACAACATAATGCGAAGACGTCAGTTTCTTGCTAGGAATCGCGGCTTGCCATTTTTTGAGCCGTTCACTATGCGTTGGCACTTTAAACACCGACCGTTTATTTTTCAGGCTTTTAAAGCCTGTTTTTGCATTCGGTACAATGCACGGTTTTGTCATCACGTCAAATCATAGAACGCATGCACGAACTATTTAACGCAATGACAACACATGTTACGTATTTCAAATCGCGTGTCAAATCGACATCCCTCGATAGCAGCGACACCACAAGAAATGACTTCGATATTGGAGTCACCCCCACCACTGAAATTCTATCGAGTTGAGAGACCTGTATGTAAGACCGTGGTATGTCAAACTCGAGTCAAATGGATAAAATGTTTAGTTTTTGAAGCTTGTTTACGTTCTCTTCAATCTATAGTCGATCCAGGTGTTAAAAAATTTTGCAACGTGTCATTAATAATGGTGAGTCAAACTCCATTTCAAGAATGCAATACCCATCGGCCCTTCGTAGTTCGCGTTAACTCTTTTTTACTATTCACCTAAAGCCTATAATTATGTGCGTGATAAAAAAAATTCAGCTCTGCCTGCACCAAGTACATTACGTTCATGGTACAATTCCATTAATTTAGAGCACCATTACTCAGGCTTTGTTTTTCACATCAAGCCAGTTCAAAGAAAATATTGCAAGTGTCTATTTTGCACGGTGTACATCCAGATTCAAATTAACATTTATTAATACTGTAGTATCTCTTCTGCTTTTAATGAAACAAAACTTTAGATGCATACTCCTTAAAAGTATATGTGAACACTGCAAGTCTTTTCAATGTATTATAGTTGAGAAAAAAGAACCCGAATAATGCAACATGTTTTGCCTACTCTAAAATTTAGCATCCAAAATATTAAGAATGAAAAAATATATCCTGTTGCATAATGTCATAAGGTGCTGCCATTTAATGTTGTCGATTCAAGTGCATATGTAAACGCATTCAATACTAGGTCACAGATTTACCAGATTAGATCGTTTGGCGAAACAATTATTGTTACATGCATATAAAACAGTTATCGTCGATGGCGACTGTAATGTGTATCAATCTATATTCCACAATCATCCACATCGCAAAATAATAATAGCGGCAAGAAAAAAAATAGAATGTATCATTAATCATATGCTTCGCATTCTGTGCAGAAAATTATAAAACGTGGCTGAACCAACACAACCAAAAACGCAAAGAAAGCGTAGTTTTGTAGAAGTACGAAATGTTGTAAAAAGCAACTTTTTAAAAATATGAAAAGAGGAAATGGAAGTAGCTTCTTTACGAAGAGAAGAAACCGACATCATTTGAAGGCTATATTGAACATTCCTAGTCACGTATTTGGTGAGCATAGATGGTGTAAAGGACCGCGGTCGTAAATGCGAAGATGACCGGGGAAACACGTAGTTCTGTGTGAGAACGGTCGACTTGTGATCAGCGAGTCCGACGTTCGATCCCGACTCTTCGATTCGAGCCCCATGTATGCCCTTGGTTTTTAAACGAAACAGTATATGTTGACATCTTCGAATATCGTTATAATTTAGATTATTCAGAACCACCGAGGCGTAATTCTGCACAATGGCATAAAAAAAAGACGATTACTAAATTATTCGTTCATGAAAATAAAGGTATACCTCTACTTGTGCCTAATAATCCTGGTTAGTCTTTTGATATATCTTACCTTGCTATAAGTTTTTAATCGATCCCCTTGGGGCGTAAAACGAAGAAACACTACGTACCGTTTCTGAAACTGCACGGTCTGTACCCAAAAATAGAGTGTTATCTATCTAAGCGCTTATTCCGACAGCTTGCTGTTAAATTTGACGAATAATCTTACAGAATCGTTTAATTCAATCTGCAAAAAATTTTGAAAAGCGGAAAGCGCGTTAATTTTAGCAAATGAGGTTCTTATAATGCTAGAACTTCGAGAGCAGTTCTACAATACAATACGCAGCCCATTCTCACCTGTGTCATAATGCAAAATATTAATAAAGAATAATTTAAGGGCAATCATTAATCAAATCAACCATGATTTCTTCTGAGTTCATTACTTCGCATTGAGAACATAATAAAGGAAGGAATTCAAAAAATCTAAAGACAACTGCAGGAAAGAATGGGTAAAACACAGTGAGCTATGGGATCATTTCGACAAACTAACAGATTTAATGGTCAGATGCACGGTATGCGAAAAAAAATTGAAGTATCTAGGAAGTGTCACTTAACACGAGTAGCAAGAATACATCTCACTAAACATGAACTATTTCCCGATAAAGACTACACATTAGCTAATAAGTTGCGGCAATATTACACGGAATTATCAAAATATAAAGCAAAATGGAACAAATGCAATCTAGTAAAACAGTTCCTCCTATTGTCGAAAGACACTCTGTTCTGTTTCGCCGATTTAAACGAAAGTTTATCGCATACGGCGTGATCCATTTCAAATATCCTAAGAAACGTAAAATTACGTTTCGCTCGAAAATATCTGAACATATCGTCGAGGCAAAACGTTTCTACTCCGTCTGATCGCGCTACTGTGTTACTTATTCAAGTGTAACCAGTTATTCCTCCATATGGCAAATTCGAATGACTGCAAAGCAATTAAAAATGAAAAGTAGAAACGATGATATACGGTAAATCTTTTTTTTTTTTTTTCATCTTTTTATTTTATCTAAATAAAGTTTTAATGCAGATCAAACGCTTCAAATTCAATGGGTATTACGGATTCCTCTACGGATTCCTCTCAAGAGAGACCAAGCACTTCGACGAACCATTTTACAGAAGATTAAGAATCACTTGGTTTAAATCACCCCTTTCCATCTGAGGAAGAAACCTCAGAAGAACCAAGAGCACCTGATGAGTAATTATTCATTTACAACTCTGTGATGTTTTAAGAAATTAGTTTTTCGTTTCTATTTTTAATCATATCACATTTAAATTGCAGATTTGTAAAAAGCTTCTTGAATTCAAAGACCTATAAAATGATCTGACTTGCCCATTCATCTGGATAACCAAGGAAACTTAAATAATTATTTGGTTTGCATCATTTCTGTATATTTTCTAATAAAGTCTGTATCTTTAAAGTCTACACACCGCACTACTTCGGCTTGTCGTACGACCATAAATGCAAACCACTTTGCCCTATAGGGCAAAGATTAGATTCGCTACCGCTTGCGTTATGTCTTAAGTTCTTGTTATTGGCTGATTTGCTTACTGCATTTACTATGTGCCCGGGCCTTCTTACTCAGGCTTTTTTTTCTAGTCGCCGTATATACAACCCAAACAATCACAACCAAAAAGATTGTTAATTTTATTACTTATGTTACTCAATCAAAGAGAATTATTGCTATACCATACTATATTTTGCGAAAATGAAACGAAATGACCAATACGCGAAAAAATAGACAAATTTAAACTTCTGTACTCCTTTCACTTTCCTGAATTTTCTTTTCGCATTTTTGGCACTTATATGCATCTCCGAGTTCATGAAAATAATTATTTTCGCCTAGGCGCCTAAAAAGCACATCTTAAAGGCATTAAGAATTCACTTAAATGAAGATGGGTTGTGTTCCGATAAGAAGCTGCCTGACAAGCTACAAAAACATATTTGGAGTTATCAGGATATAAAGCACAATGTAACAAGTGTAGTAGAAAAATATCTTATATATATCAGACCATGGAGGTTTAACAAAACATTTAAAAAAAAGTAAGTACACATTTAAAAATTTAAAATGCTATTCTTTGAGAAAAAACAAAGATTTTAATAATTTAATTACGTAATAAAGAAAAAATTGTGTAATATAAAATAATGGCCCTAAAGAGACGCAGTGTACTCTGGACATGTTTTGAAGAACTTGGAAATAACAAATTAAAATGTAAAACATGCGGAAGAGAAATACAAGTTCCCTTGTATACATTAAAATGTCAAAAATGCGGAAAAGAAATACGACAGAAATACGAAAAGAAATAAAAAAGAAAGGTCTTCGACCTTTGTGACCAATTTGGCAAATGTTTGTTGCAGCAATTTGTGTATACTGTACCACATAATGGCACCGAAAAAACATAGTGAGCTATGGAATCATTTCGATAAATTAAAAGATTTAGTGGTAAGGTGCAGGGAATGTTAAAAAGAAAAAGAAAGAAGTGTACCCAGGAAGTGTCACCTAACACGAGCAGCAAGAATACATCTCAGTAAACATGAACTATTTCCCGATAAAGACTACACATTACCTAATAAGTTACGGCAATATTATACGGAATTATCAAAATATAAAGCAAAATATAACAAGTGCAATCTAGTAATACCTTTTGTAAAAGGTATTAAAAGGTTTCATGGATCTACTATTTACGCTGTAAACATTTTACCCGTGTAACAACTTGCCCCAGTCTCCCCTATATATACATATTTAAATATATTAATTATCAAATTAAGCTAACTTTAAAAATTTAATTCAATATATGTCATTTCGTAGACAGTAAACGTAAAAATGATATTTCTTTACGTATTTTATTAAAAATCAAAAACTGAAAAACTGGCCTACCAACCTCGGTCTTCCCTAATCAAAATGTTAACAACATGCGCACAGATTGACAGCAAAGATCAGATCTCACACTATAAAACCATTAATTGACTCTTTCGAGAATATTTTATAACTGAAATATTTTAAATAATTACTTTAACCCACCTACTTTTCAATTACCTCACAAAAGTAATATTTTTGTTCAACAATTTAGTAATGTACAAGACTATAACACTTTAAATGCTATCATAATTAAGATGCCTATTGCATATTTTATTTTTAATCATGGCATACGTGAATGTTTACAGTACTCCAGAATCAATGATGGTTTCTCATGGCGACATTATAACAGACCAGAATTGGGTAATAGGTGCCTACGAGGAGGTGCAGACGTCGCCTGAAGAAGAGGAAAAACAAAAAGATGTCGCTGGTAAGTAATTATTTGATCTGATTTTTGCATTATGCGATTTATTTTAAAAATTATTAGTTTTTCTTTCCAATAATAACATTGAATTTGAGACATAATCTCAATAATATTGAGTCAATATATAAAATCTTTAAACAAATGACTATAATAGACGCAAATATTAGAATTATGCATTGATGAAATGTTATAAGTATTTGAATCTAAGAATGAAAATTTGTCTTTATAATTTTGTAGTACGCATAACTGTAATCTTTCAAACATCAACAAATTTTTCTCTGTTTAATCATTTTATATATAATTGCAAAACAACCAATTTTTTTTTTGCTTAATTATTTCATATATAAATGCAGATTAACTACTTTAAAATCAATTTTTCTTTCCAGAATAATGGCCCCCAAAAAAACTAATGTCATGTGGGAGCATTTCCACGGTTCCGGAAATGTATTTATTTGTAAATTATGTGGCGTAGAATTAAATATTACTAAATCAAAATACATTACATGAAATTTTAGATCACACATGTCAAAACATAATCAATTTTTAGACAAAAGTCATGATGTTTTACCACATAAGTTACAGAAATATTTTTTGGACCTATCCAATTACAAAGCACAATGTAAAATGTGTGGTGCAGTCATAACATGTACAACAGATTATGGAGCAGCTACCAAACATTTAAAAAAATGTATACACAAGTACACATTTAACAATTAAAAATGGTCAGGGTTATAAGAAAAAGTAAAAAATAATATACAAAATATTTAATATCTAACATTTAAAATATAGAGACCGTACAAATCTAATCGTAGAGCTAAAGGCAAAGCCCTGAAATTACAAAGCAACTGGGAGGGGTCCTTTGCATAGTAAAAAAATTGAGTGATGTAGTGTACTGCATTCAGAAGTCACCCAGGCATAGGAGAAAGGTAGTTCACTCGGATAGGCTAGCTCTATACTCCGAAAGGAAATTAGGAGGAGAAAGATTAGAGTAGAACGGAGCCCGGATTATTAATGAATTTTGTTGCAAACGAATTATAAATAAAGTGTTTTTGTTAAGAAGTCTTGGGTTATGTTTAATTTTAACTGTAAAAAATTATCTTGTTTCTTGTTTCTGTGCGTTGTCTGCTTGTTCTTTTTAGTGGAAGTCGACGGCACGCGTAGACGACTTCAAAAGAAATCTCGTCGTGCGGCAGAACATCGCCAGGACTTCCAGTCCGAAAAGGACCGCCTGCCCACAGTTTTTGACCCGTGGTTTTCCTGTCCATAGGGCGAATGCCGGGCGGGGACTTCGGGAGCCCTGCGGGGCGCAGGGTCCACGGAAAGTCCCCTCCCCCCCTTGTCCGAAGACTTCGCGGGAGAGCGACGGGGCGGCAGTCGTAGAAGAGGACGACGATTTCGGGACCGGAACTCGAGGACGAAACAGGGCGGACGGCCCTCCTTGAAGATGACTTGGGAGAGTCTGGCCAGCTCTTCCCAGAAGGTCGATCGCAAGGAGAAGGACGTGGCGGCTTGGTGCCCAAGAAGCTGTGTTCGTCTGGGCGCTGCCTCCCAGTTGATTGTCGGGGCGACAATCTAGGAAAAGGGGGGTAGGCAGTGTTGCGCCCGAGCCACCCGGTGGAAGCCCGAAAGGTAGTCGCGAAGCGCTGCCTGACGTCGTGCCTGACGACGAGCTTGTCATCGCGTTTGTTTGTAAATAGTCGACGTTCAGATTTTCCGCCGGGCCTTCGAGCCGACCAGACGTATTACGAGCGATTGTATATAGGTATATGTAGAGTAAAAATTTGTATATTTTTTATTATTCACTTTCGGTCAAATGAAAATATCAATAACACCGAGAGCATACTGTTCATATACATATAATGCACGTGTACATATGTTCATATACAGAGTGTGTCCCTACACAGACACTCTGTTCTGTTTCGCCGATTTAAACGAAAGTTTATCGCATACGGCGTGATCCATTTCAAATATCCTAAGAAACGTAAAATTACGTTTCGCTCGAAAATATCTGAACATATCGTCGAGGCAAAACGTTTCTACTCCGTCTGATCGCGCTACTGTGTTACTTATTCAAGTGTAACCAGTTATTCCTCCATATGGCAAATTCGAATGACTGCACAGCAATTAAAAATGAAAAGTAGAAGCGATGATATACGGTAAATCTTTTTTTTTTTCATCTTTTTATTTTATCTAAATAAAATTTTAATAAATATTTTACAGGTATCTTTGGTGCTGTGCACGAAACTGAAGTACTCCAAAAAATTTGATAAAGCACTAAATTTTGCACTTAATGACTGCCCAGCAAATTATGCTTATACAATATTTGAAAATTTAAATGCGTGGGAGAAGCGCTCTACAGCGATAAAAAAATACCAAAAGAACAAAGAAAAGATGCTGGATGATATTTTGCAGGTATCTTTGGTTCGTACTATGCATCAAAATAAAGTACTCAAAAAAATTTAGTCAAGCAATTTTGCAATTAATGACTATTCACCAAATTATGCCTATGCAATATTCGAAAATTTAAATTCATAGGAGGAAATGCGTTCAGCAGCAATCAAAGAGTATAAAAACTTGCACGGCAATATCTTTTGGAAAGTTCTTAGGGATTACGGCTTAAAATCAACGGTTACGACCAGCATAAATCAGCCTTAACAACAAATTAAATTTTTATTTAATTAGCAAATTGGTAATTAGTCACAAAAAATACTAATTACGTAAAAATTAATATTTAAGCAAAAGTGAATAACTCATTGCTTAAAAAATTAGTAATTTGTTGGAGAAAAATGTCTAATTACGAGAAATTTAGTATTTAAATTTTAGACCTCTCTCCTCCGCGCGAATAACTATAAACAAAAAAGACCGTAATTTTAACGATTTCGGTTTTCTTTACTAAGAAACCGAAACTGAAACTGGAACAATTACTTGAAGCTTTATTAAACCATATAACCGGAACCGAACTGAAATTCGAGTCTCTGATTGACATACTATGATAAGTATTAACGCAAATCACCGAGCACACAAAATTGATGTAAGATTTAGTATTTAGGTAGTATTATTCATGTACATATCTTCTTCCTTTTCTCTTTTTTATTTAGATTAGAAGAGGAGAATTATAGAACTGCTTCTCTGATAGAGAGTGAAATTTGTTAAAATTATCATGCAATTGAATCATGATGGAATCATCATAAAATTGAATGGAGATATATTGTACAAATAGCAAAATTACATGAGATAGAAGGCTTACGTGCTGGTAACAAATTACAAAACAGATATAATGGAATTACCGAAAAACGCAATGTCCAAGGAGTTGTCCAAGGAGGATCACTTTGAACATGTAAAAGATTTGGTCACGAAGTGTAACCATCGTGGAAAAGAAGATCGGTCAAACCAGTCTGAAGCGGTTATAAACAATTTAAGAACGCACTTAAAATTTAGACATGGAATATCTCAGATAAATCCTACAATACCGTGCGCCCTACGAAGATTCTACACAACAATACGAAATGTGAACAAGGCAACTTGTAATAACTGTGGAAAAACCATGGCTTTAGTGAATTATAATTTAAAAAATCATCTAAATAAACTACATCCTGGATGGGAAAACCAGAATCAACGTGCGTAAGTACACACTTTTACATTCAGGTATCCCGATAAATAAACCATACTTCTCTTTTTGAGTTGTGCGAGCAGTATATTTCAAACGCTTGTTGAGGTCATTTTTATACAACATTCAGTAACAGACGCAAGACAGATATAATGGAACCAAAAAACGCAATGTCCAAAGAGTTGTGGGACCACTTCAAAGACATAGGAGATTTGGTCGCAGAGTGCATCCATTGCAAAAAAGAAGATCGGTCAAACCAAGCCGAATCAGTCATAAACAGATTAAAAAATCATTTGAGAATCACGCACGGAATATGTGGCATATCACCTACCGTACCGTACGCCCTACGTCATCATTACAAAAAAATAAGAAACGTGAAAGAGTAAGATGTAATTACTGTGACAAGTCAATAGTTATAAACAGTTTAAAGGAACATTTAAATAGGCTACATCCTGGATGGGAAAACCATCAACATGCGTAAGTACAGAAACTTTAGAAACTTTTTAAAATACCAACATCGTCGCAATCGTTGAGATTATGATTGTATAATATAGTTCCAACCGGATTTATTTTAACTTATTCTACAATTTTTCGCAAAAACATTCAATCCCTTTCGACCGCACTGATGTGTGACTGTATTTGAGTTATGTCTGTACACGTTCTGACATCAAGACAGCTTCATTTAAAGGGGGAGCCTGAATTACAGGTTCAAAAAAAACAGTTTCTTTTTTTTTAATCGATAGTAATACTATTCAAGAATATAATCCTAGAGTTACAGAGAGAAATTCGAAGTATTTCATTAGATATACATATAGTTATCGGAACGCGCGCGGCTCGAGCACTGATATACGGCCGGATGGCCGGAAGGCTGTATGCTTCGCCTCTTACAGGCTTTTATAGAGGGTTCATAAAGGTCGTCAGATGTTTATCGAACAAAGTGTAATTTAAGGACGCTTTTAAACGGCAAAATGTCATCGTATCCGAAATCAAAAGAAGAAAACAGCCAACGTTCATCGAGATCGGCAAAGAGAAAGTTTCGCGGCAATCAGTTTACGCGAGAAAGTAGTAACGATTCGAATGAAGCAAATCGGAGTGCTTCTGAGGAAAAACTATGCAGTGTTAGTAGTGATGACGTTGTATATAATCCACAGCATCTTTATAGAATTGTTGAGTTTGTGACGGTTTTTTTCCTTTGTAGGAAGAGTTATCAAGCGCGAAGGAGGGGGGAGGGCGGCGCGGCATTAGGGTATCGACGAACGTCGATGACAGAATTTATAAACAAATACCATCTCGCACTGCAGATGCGAGCATCGATGGTCGACGTAGGTACTTGATCAAAAATTTTAGGCGATTCAACCGTCGCGGTCTCTCCTCTTTATTTTTCTTTCGAGGAAGAGCCGCTTATCGGGGTTTCGTGGCGCCACGTGTTACAAAGGCGAGCGTCGATGACAAGCTGCTAGATTTTATAAACACTAGACATCATAAGCACAGCAACGCGACTCAATTTCTATGGGGGATATTGTTTCTCTGCAGTGCATGCACACCATGCACTAAAACAGAAGAAACGATTCGCGATGCTCTAGTTGGAACGAGAGGAAAAGGCGATAGAAAAAGTATATAAGGAAGAATGAAGCGAGTCAAAATCACAGTCTGTGATTTGAAAGTCTACGCGTCGGTATATCGATTGAATGAAAAAAGTATAGCGGTTATTTTTGCATTTTTGTGCCAAGTATTCAATACAGAGTAATAGTTTTTACGATAAAGGAGATGACAATAATTTCAATATGGATGTAGACGAGGATCACGCGTTAACGGATGACAGTGATTACTTCAGCGATGAAGACAACGATCATAAAGAAGTCAGAAGAATCGTCGATAAAATAGTGACGCGTTCGGAAATCATGGCACTGAACTGACGTACGAAACAGTGCGTGATATATTTTTATTACTCAACGGGTGGTGCACTTGCACTATGTGCTTCGTGCATGATTGATCTATCGAACCTTGATATCGGGCACATGTACGCTGTCCGAAAACACTTCGTTACACGTTGACTTACGCGTTACGGAGCATTTCCGCGCCTGCTCAAACTGTAGTGATGTATTGTACATGACATTTCCATGTAATATATGCCCGATTTGCACACAATAAGAAAAAACATTATCGTGAGTGGGCACCTCTTAAAAGTTCATACTCGGGGTTGAAGTTATTTGTGTCAAGTGGACGGTATAAAGAAAACATTTTTTTTTTTCAAAACAGTGAACAAAAATTGAGGTGAATAATAATTTCGATGCAATAATGGATGTAGATTCAGCCGACGAGGATCGTCTGATGTCGCCGGACAGCAATTATAACAGCGATAAAGACGACAACCGTAAACAAGTTGTCAAGAAAATAGTGTCGCGTCCCGAATTTTTAGCGTTAGATGGACGTACGAAGTGTTGCGCCATTTATTTTTATTATATATACGGTTCATATAACCTGTGTGCTTCGTGTATGATCGCTTCACCAGACACTGGTGAGCACATATGTACTTTTCGAAAGCATGTATCCGAGCCGTACGACGTAATAAGAGGTCGATTTTGCACAAATTGTAATACTCCATTGTATCAAATATTGCTGTGCAACATGTGCCCGATTTGTATGAAGTAATTACAAAAAATCGCGAGTAGGACATTAACGTGCGCAACATGTGGACAATTGAAGACGAGGATGAATATATGATGGATTATATTACAACGGATGTCACCGATAGTTTGCTTGAAGAAGATGAAGGAGTGAAATTGACGGATGTGCGACGAATATCACCGGTGCAGTTTCTTCGCGATCGCGAACTCGGTATACGCGGAACCGGTCACCGCATCGTTAGACAAAGAGTCGTTATCGATACCAATCCTCCTTATGACTGGGATTCTAACGTGAGACCGAAAGTGTATCGACAACTGCGGGACGAGTGCGTTAGCGAGCAAGAATCAAAGAACGCAGCTCTCTGTGCTACTAACTTTGCGCCACATTATATTCAGCCTATTGTTGACTATCACTATTGGGCGAGTGAAATTTATGAAAAGCTTAAGTATGAGTGTGAAGCAATATACATTAAGATTCATACAGGTATTGGGAAGTACGTCGAATTGGTGGTGATGAAGAATTTGATACGTCGGGAACTGTATCTGTACGCTGATCCTAAACATCGATTGATGCTTGAATGAACTTATGAACGTGACCTTGATGATTTTAATAATTGGATCTGTAATGTCCCATTCATCAGTCCTCGTGATTTTATGTGTGACCACTATGTCATTTAATATTGCAAACGATATAGTCCAGCGTGTCATCGAGTCGCGTGCAAGTGCTCCATCGAAGAATGTGACGTAATTTAAAAAATAGTGTGTAAAAAAGACAGTATTAAAAAACATGGAACATCCCGATGAAACGGAACGCGACCTGTTGGAAGGATCCAACCAAATCGCTACCTTGGCCGAATATTTTGCATGGGAACAGCGATGCGAGAAGTTTATTGAGCAGCTCGAAGAAGACTGTCGTTCCAAACGTCCGCGGCTCTCAGACGGCTCTCAGACTGTCGGAAACAGACAATCTTTAGTGGCAAGAATCGCGCGACTCGAAGGTGCGAAGACTCTGTTACAGAGACGGTTCGTACATATCGGTGGTGAGTACGCGGCGGGTAGTAGTAGTGCCGATAACGCGGAAAGACTCGTGTGGCGAGAGATTGATACCGCGTTCGAAAGCCGTGTGTTGACCGGTGCAGTGATAAATACCAATTACATCGAACCGCGACAATTTCTCGAAGATGCTAGAGACATCGTGCTCGATCGTGTGCTGAACGTCATGCAAAGACACGCAAGTGTAAAGATAAACACTGTGTTCAACGGTGAGTTTGTGACGGGTGACAAACGTTCGAACAAAAGTATCAACACAAGAAACTGCGAACTCTTTCGTTCGTCCGATCGGTCCGATCTGCGCGAGTGGTACGAACGACACGTTATCGAGCTTACTTTATCGTCCCTCGAAGAGTTTCAGGAACGCGACAGCGGGTGGGCGTTGTCGCGTATACTCAATTTGACAGTGAACGTGAACAAGTACAATCCTTTGCGCGCGGGATGTTACGTCAATTTACCGCGAGAAATTAAATTGAAAAAAGCTGTGATCAACGTACAATCTATGGACAATGCGTGCTTCGCGTGGTCAGTGGTCGCCGCGCTGTATCCTGTCAAGGTCAAGAATCCTCGTACCCTCATTACACAACGGTACTGAATTTAAAAGGCATTGAGTTTCCAATGACGTTGAGTCAAATTAAACAGTTTGAACGATTCAACGACGTGTCGATCAATGTGTATACCATCGAGGGAGAGAAGACACCAACCGTTCTCCCGATACGGCTCACCGACCGAAAGAGAGAAAAGCACGTAAATCTGCTGTACGTACAGGATCCGCGAAACGACAACGTGGGACATTTCGCGTGGATAAAAAATCTATCCCGCCTCGTGAGCTCGCAATTGAGCAGGCATGACGGTCGGAAATACTTTTGCGATCGGTGAGTACTTATACTCCTTTTAATAAAAATTATAAAAATATTTTATTTTTTATTTAATAATTTACAAAATTGTGTTTTTCTTTTTGCAGCTGTTTACATTATTTTAGTTCGAGCGAGAAATTGGAAGCCCACGATGTAGACTGCCGAGAGATAAACAACTGTGCCATCCGACTACCGAGCGAGGACGACAAGTGGCTGAGTTTCAAGAATCACAGCAGGAAGGAACGACTTCCATATGTCGCGTACGCCGATCTGGAATGTACCCTCGAGAAGACGGATGCGGATCCGACAACGTCCACGTTCAAGTCTCAACATCATCAGGTATTTAGCATAGGCTACTACGTGCGGTGCTCGTACGACTCGTTATCCGCGTATCGATTTCGTCGCGATAAGGATTGCGTCGCGTGGTTCGCCGAGGAACTAAGACGTTTAGCACACAACGTAAAGACTATCTTGTCCACTAATATACCCATGACAGATTTTACGCGAGACGAGTGGGAGATATTTCGGAGCGCGACGCACTGTCACGTGTGCGAAAAACCGTTCGAGCCAGACGGCGTGCGAGTACGCGATCACTGTCACTTGACCGGCCGTTATAGAGACCCCGCGCATTCCAACTGTAATTTAAATTATAAAGATTCGCATTGCATTCCCATAGTTTTTCATGATTTATCGGGCTACGACGCGCATTTCATTATCACGGAAATAGCTACAGCGTACGAAGGACGTGTAGACTTACTTCCAATCACGAAGGAAAAATACATTTCGTTTACGAAAAACGTTAAAGAGACTGCTGAAAAATCAGATTCGCGAAGCAACATAAAATTACGATTTATCGATTCATACAAATTTCTCACCGCTAGTCTCGACAAATTGGCATCTTATCTCAGCAAGGATAAACTGCAAATATTACAACGCGAATTTTGTGAATTATCCGCAGAAAATTTTGATTTGCTGACGCGAAAAGGCGTATTTCCGTACGAGTACATTGACTGCGTTGAAAAGTTGGAGGACTCGTGTTTACCATCGCGCGACTCGTTTTACAGTTCATTGACAGGTGACACCGTATCCGAGAGCGATTACGAGCACGCCGCGAACGTCTGGCGACGGTTCTCCGTTCGAACCTTGGGCGAATACAGCGATTTATATCTCAAAACCGATGTCTTGCTATTGGCCGATATCTTTGAAAATTTTCGCGACAGTTGTATCGCGAGTTATGGACTCGATCCGGCGTATTATTACATTCTACCGGGTTTTACGTGGGACGCTATGTTGAAGCATACGCGTATCAATTTCGAACTGCTCACCGACATTGACATGGTCATGTTCATCGAACGCGGTATACGCGGCGGTTTGAGTCAATGTTCCGGCAGATACGCGCGGGCTAATAACAGGTACATGCAATCTTACGATTCATCGAAACCATCGTCGTACCTGATGTATTTCGATGTGAACAATTTGTACGGCTGGGCGATGTGTCAACCATTGCCCTATGCAGATTTTCGATGGGTCGAAGACGTCTCGAATTTCGAGTTTAGCACGATCGCTTTGGATTCGCCAACGGGTTACATTCTCGAAGTCGATCTAGAGTATCCGCAGAATAAACACGACGCGCAC
This sequence comes from Temnothorax rugatulus, assembly GCA_035220575.1. Classification (NCBI taxonomy): domain Eukaryota; kingdom Metazoa; phylum Arthropoda; class Insecta; order Hymenoptera; family Formicidae; genus Temnothorax; species Temnothorax rugatulus. The sequence continues at coordinate 17,266 of JASTWL010001001.1, forward strand.
GCCGACCTACCGTTCTGTCCTACGCGTGATAAACCACCCGGCAAACGGCAGGAAAAACTTCTCGCCACGCTGTACGATAAGAAGTGTTATGTCATACACTACCGCAACCTACAGCAATGCACGCACCACGGCCTTCGCGTCACAAAGATACACCGCGTATTACAATTCGCTCAATCTCCATGGCTCCGCGCTTACATCGAACTTAATACAAAATTTAGAACACTGGCCAAAAACGATTTCGAGAAAAATTTGTATAAATTGATGAACAACGCGGTTTTCGGGAAAACAATGGAGAAAAAATTGGTAGAGGCCTGTTAAGTCGCGCGATAAACGCACTTCCGATCGAATTGCATATCCCCGGCTATCAATTTTGTGGCCCGGGCACCCATTTGGAAGAACGATTGGCGAGAGGCGATCAAGGCATTAATCCATTAGACGCGGCGTGTCGCGAGCACGACATAGCTTATTCGCGTAGCAACGATCTCGCCGAGAGACACGCGGCGGACGAGATACTCGCTGCGGAAGCGCGAAAACGCATTACCGCGAGAGATTCGACTCTCGGAGAGAGAGCTGCCGCTACAGCCGTCTGGGTGGCCATGAAGGCTAAGACGAAGCTCGGAATGGGCTTGAAAACAAAGAAGACGAAGAAGAAGAAGAAGAGAGTATCGAACAGGCGAATACTTCCGGCGGCGAAACGAGGCGGCGTATTGCCGATTCTACCGTTGTTGGGAGTTCTCGGCTCGTTGGTCGGCGGAGCGGCGGGAGTCGTAAAGGCTGTGAACGATAACAAAGCCGCGCAGCGTCAGCTGGAAGAATTGAAACGTCACAATCGCGCCATGGAAGGTCATGGACTTTATCTCGCTCCGTACAAACGCGGGCAAGGAGTGGCATCGAAGAAGGAAAAAAAAAACGTCGAGGAAACGCTAAAAATCCCCAAGGGTGTAACTACCAACGTACAACTACAAAAACTGGCAAAGCGTATGCGCATTCCATATTTTAGAGGTGTTTTCATGCGTGATTCGTCACCGATCGACGGTGTACGTCGAAACGAGAGCGGTATCGTGAATTTGGACGATGCAGCGGGTCCCGGTACTCATTGGGTGGCGTACGCGAAGAGGGGAGATCGAACCATATATTTCGACAGTTTTGGCAATCTTCGACCGCCGAGGGAATTGGTGCTGTATCTAAAGAACAACGTGACGAAGATAGAGTACAATCACACGTCTTATCAGCGATACGATCAGAGCATCTGTGGACAACTGTGTCTGCTCTTTCTACAGACGGTTGACGATCAATTTAAAGACGACCGTCGCGCTGTTTGAACTCAGTATTCATTCAAACATGTCGCTGACATTCACGCTCACCGACAAGAGTAGCGTCCTCGCGGTAAGCTACTTTCCCGCCGTGGACTTGAGCGATGGTGATTACGAGCTCGGCCTGACAAATTTTGAAACCTATTACACGATACCGAACGTGAATTCTTCGAACAATAAATTCTACTTTGACGACAAGGAAATTACCATTCCCGAAGGATCGCACGAATTGCGTGATATAAACACGTATCTGAAACGCGTCATTTCACGGGATCAATCCAGTAATGTCGCGAGAAAGAAACACGTCGTCGAAGATGAAGAGTATCCGTTGATTATTCGTGCCAACAACAATACGATGAAGAGCGAGATCAAGTGCGCTTTCAGAGTAAACTTTAACAAACCGAACAACATTGGATCGCTGCTGGGATTTTCAACGAATCGCGTGCTGGAGCCGCGACAATGGTACGAATCGGACGTACCGATAAATATCATTAGCGTAAACATCATTCGCGTAGAGTGTAACGTAACCGCGGGCGCGTACAGCAACGGCAAACGCGTTCATACGATACACGAGTTTTCACCGAGCGTGCCACCAGGATATAAAATATCGGAAACGCCGGCACAGATCATTTACCTGCCGATCACCGTACGGAGCATTACGGACCTAACGATTCGCGTTGTGGATCAGAACGATCGATTGATTGATTTTCGAGGAGAAGAGATCACCGTCAGATTGCACGTACGACGGCGACAGCGATAACGCGCGCGAGTGTACGGACGACATATGAGATGCTCGTACTGAACGATTCGAAGCACGCGAGAGATAAGGATATCTTTACGGCAGCGGTGGACGATATCATCCGATCAACAACATTCGGTGGAGCTAAAAAAGAGACGAGAAAGAAGCGCACCGCATCGAACGTTGAATTTCTACGATCTTTGGGATTCGCGGTGCGAAATATCTGAGGAAGCATGTCCGATATCCTCAACATTGGAGGTGAACCGATCTTTGACGACAGTGTCGTCAAGATTGAAACACACACGTACAATCCGTACGCCAATACGACGTTTGGACACAACGACGAGATAAGAATACCCATACAACAACAAGATTTATACACGTTGCCGAGTGAAAGCTTTATGTACGTCGAAGGAAGATTGGTGGTAAAGAAGAGGAATAACGAACCTGCGCCAACGCTTGTAACTAATTGCGTGGCGTTCATGTTCAATGAAATTCGATTCGAGCTCAACGGCGTGGAGATTGATCGCAGCAGAAACGTTGGAATGACCAGTACTATCAAGAACTATGTATCGATAACGTACGACAAGGCGGAGATGTTGCGGAATGCTGGATGGGACATTTCATCTAGCCGCCCGGAAGGAGATTTCACTTTTTGCGTTCCGCTTTCCACATTGTTAGGCTTTTGCGAGGATTACAAACGCGTGCTTGTTAACGGTCGTCAGGAAATAATTTTGACACGAGCGCGTAACGATAACAATTGCATTATAGGAGATCCGGCGACTGAGCCAGAAATTGAATTGTTCAAAGTACAGTGGCGAGTGCCTCACGTTACGTTAAACGAGGTCAATAAACTGTCCATGTTACGGGCCTTGGGAAGCGGACGATTTCTTAGTGTCAGTTTTCGTTCGTAGGACCTGTACGAGTACCCCCTGTTGCAGAGCACGACCAAGCATTCGTGGGCCATCAAGACCGCGACTCAGTTAGAGAAACCGCGATACGTTATTTTTGCGCTGCAGACCGGTCGCAAAGATATCATGGCTCAAAATATTGGTCATTTCAATCACTGTAACTTGACCAATATCAAGCTCTATCTAAACTCTGAATCTTATCCATACGATGACTTAAATCTAGATTTTGATAAAAATCGATACGCCCTTCTTCATGATATGTATGCGCGTTTTCGTAAAGCTTATTACGGATACGATCGCTACGATACGTATCTCACTTTGAATACATTCCTGACGCTTGGACCTTTCGTCATCATCGATTGCTCTCGACAAAACGAGTCCGTCAAGAGCGCCACCGTGGATGTGCGAATAGAATTTGAATGTAAAGAGAACGTGCCTGCAAATACTACCGCCTACTGCCTCATCTTGCATGACCGCGTAATCGAATACTGTCCGTTGTCAAACGTAGTGCGCAAACTCATGTAAATTGTAATGTAGGTAAAAAATTTCGATATAAGAGAGACAGATGTATCGCGATGTGATACAGTACGGATCGTTCCTTCGTTGCATCATGATCGCGCCAACGTTCGTCGATCTGCAAGGATTCATCGTCGGGATGAAATTTGTCGTAAAGGAAGTAGCGGTGCTGAGAAACGGGACCGTTTTGGCGCATTACACCTTTACATGCCCCATGCCGTGGAGTCTCCTTACAAAATTCGACAAGTCATGTGCTTCCTGGTTGATTCGCAATCACCATGGATTACGATGGGAAGACGGAAACATGCCGTACAGCATGGTGAAACGTTTAATTACATCGGCCGTGCTCGGTGAGGAAGAAGACGACGACGACGAGATGCCGACTCTCGTGTACGTCAAGGGATGTCATAAACGAGAATGGCTGGTGGATCTGCTCGAGAATAAAGCGAGAAAAAACTTAACCATCGAGACTCTGGATGCGGATTACGAAGATGTCGAATCTTTAAATAATCTAGATGTTACCAATACTATGCGATGTGGAAAACATGTTAAGAATTGCGCATTGCAAAATGTATTAAAAATATTTAACTGGTGGTCGCGACGCCAGAAAGAATTGTCATCTTTTTAAAAATAAATTTTATATGTATGTGTGAACTTTACAATGTTTTTTTATTTCCTTTTCCCCTTTCCCATTAGTCTAAAATTAAAGAATAAGTAGGTATATGTGACGAATTCTAGCTTGGAGGGGGTATCAGGTTTAGACGAACATGTCTGAACATGTTTCGCGGTTACTGTCATGTGGAGGGGAGGGGGTATACGTCTTAATAAAGAAAAAACATCCTACCTTAGCCCCCTCTCCTAAATTCCAGAGCGCTGATTGCGCGTTCCAGAAACATTAATTCCCCCTCCCTTCATCATAAATTTTTTGGAAGTTGCCGCGCATATTCGATTAATTTTATTCGACGATCAGTCTTGCATCGGCTGCTTGTATCAATGGTCCGCTTCTCATAACCGAGAGAAAAAATGTATTCCGTTGAAAGAAGCAACAGCGGCAACGGCGGCAACAGTGGCAGTAGACGTATGAATTATTACGTTACCGATTCACGATATTGAAACTCCAACGCGTGGGAACAAGTAAGTTTTGTTTAATTTATAGAACTTTATATTTTTTATATCTTTTTTGTGAATTGTATTATTTTGAAAGTAATCTCATTATTTTTTCTACAGCATTTCGTTGGAGCCTCGCGCGGTTCGTATACTAAGCAGACGATACGCATTGACATCAACAGCTTATAAATATTTGGATATTGGAATCAGCGTGGGACCTGTGTCCTTTGTGGAACTACTCCTCGGTGATAACCGAGGAAATCAGATGGTGTTGGCTCATACAACGTGGACAGCGCTAATTGAAAGATGTGCGGATATCGAACGACTCCTGCAGTCAACCGCACCTTCATCAATGTCGATTCGAGATCTGGTCGTAGAACTTGTAAAAATACGTGATGCGAATGTTGTAAAACTTACGTTACATAATAATAATAATTGCATGTATATGAAACCATCGACCGTACTTTTCTTATTTGAACTCGAGCATTGCGTCGAACATGAATATTTCAAGCTGTATCAAAATACGCATGAGATAAATGTGAAATTTAATCAATTTGTAACCATTTTGCGAAGAAATTGTGTAACCGATAAATGTGATGCAGCTAGAATCTTGCGCGACGTTTTTGATAAAAATTCGATTATTGATTGCGAATTATTAGCTTATGCTTTAGATAACATTGTATACGATGCGACAAATAATAAATAAATTAATGTTTATATGACAAAAACTTTATTATCCTTCAATTCCAATTATTTATTATAAAAGGAAAGAAAACGCGAAGTGGAATGAGAGCGAGACGCGAGCAACAGAGAACGCGAATGAAGGGACGCAAGCGAGAGAGGACGCGAACGAAGAGACGCGAGCGACAGAGAACGCGTTCACATGTGTCGATGCTCCATCGAACTTTTACTCGCCATTGTAGTGCGAGACATATTTCATCTTAATTTCTTTTCGTTGGAAGGGGCTGTCCGTTTTTGAACTGTTACCATATTTTTTTCGCTGGTGATTTTACCCCGCTTCGTTCTGCAACTGTGGTCAAACTCAGTCTCATCGAGTCCGCGAAGAGTTGCAAACGCATTCGAAAGTTTTCAGCAATTTCTTTTTTGGCGAACATGGACTACATTGAAATCTATTTCCCAAGGGGCGACATGGTACGGAAGTGTAGTGACAAAGTATAGTGACATAGTTTGTGATATAGTTTTTTAAATGTTTTTTTTTTCTGTTTAGTGGATGTGGCCGCGATGGGTGCGGATTCCATTCCTCAGAATCGAGGTGCAGATGGAGAAGGCGTGGATGCGGATTCGCATCCCCCGAGATTACGTAAGTTTTATTATTTTTTCTTTGTGCGTGCGCGTGCGTATTTTAAGAAAAAAATAATATTTTTAATGTTGATTTTACAGCTGCGTATGGATTATGACATACCGAGCTTTATAAATATTGACCGTTGGCTGTGGGTCCGCGAGGACAGGCGAGCACAGCGAGAAATACAGGAGAATTCATTTGAGCATAACATAATAGAGGGTATGCATGGATTGCGAAGGCTCTTCGGTTACGAGGAGGAGGAGGAGGAAGAATGGTAAGTTAATCGTTTTTCTGAAAAATATTGAATTTTTATATTAATCATATTAATAATCTATTTGCATTTTGTGTGTTTTAGGTGAAGATCCTCCACTCCTCAATAGATATTACTTATGGTTATTATTTTAAAAAGGTTTTGTATGTGAAAAAATAAATGTATATTAAAATACACATCACGGTATCTAAAATTATCTTTCCTTCCGTCCACCGTTCCCTTGTCCACCGTCAGCGGTTTACAATTACAGAGCGGTAACTCTCGATAAGAATGTGCGTGCCGCACTCGTCGCGCGATCATTAAACGTTTTCTCATCTGTCTCATAGCTAATTATTAAATATTTCTTCATCTTATTTACAATAAATAAATCATTTAAAATACTATTTTAAAAAATGATCAAACTATAATGGGTGGGAGCGAAAAGGCGAATACTATTTAAAAAATGATCTAAGAATAATGGGTGAGAGCGAGAAGGGGACACGAACGTGAAGAGGACACCCGAGAGAAATAGCCGAGACAAGACGTGAACGGATGACGCACAGGTAAGAAGGTGAGTAGGAGAAAAAAGATAAGAGAGAAAGAGAGAGAGAGAACATGAAGACGTACTACGAAGAGGAATGGCGAGAGACCGCGCACGAGGGAGAGAGAACGCGCGCGAGGGAGAGAGAGAACGCGAACTAGAAGACGTGCTTCATTTTATTACTTTCAGCCCCTTTTCGAAAGGAAGAGAAAGAAAAGAAGAAAAGAAAGCAATAACCCACGATCATAACCAATCGGTGCTATAAAACTTGACCCAGTGAACCTGTGACCCACATGTTCGCCAAAAAAACCTCAATAAATTGTCCTAAAGAACATGAGTAAAGAGATCATCGCGATGGTTAACCCTAGACATGCACAGCGGGGGTCTCCGGGAGACTCCCAGGCCAACTTTCTTTTTCGGGTGATGCTGGAGCCGTCTGTTTTACCGGCATTTGATGCTGTGACGTAGCGTCGATACCCTAATGCCTCCCTCCCCCTCCCCCTCCTCCGCGCTTGATAACTCTTCCTACAAAGGAAAATGAAAAGGACCGCGGCGTCACGCCACTCGCAGGTCATAAATTATAGCCGCCTGTCATAGGCGCTCGCTCGCATCTGAAGTGTGAAGTGATATGTTTATAAATACTATCGACCGAACATCGACGCGAGGTGACATTTGTTTATAAGAACATGTCCCGACGCGCTCGCCGAAACCCTGATCCCCCCCCCCCTTCCCTAGGACCCTCTCGCCGTCGAGCCCCCCACCCCCCCGGAACCCTCTGCTGGGAACGCAGACTCCCCTTCCCTAGGACCCCCTCGCCCTCGAGTCCTCCCCCCGCCCCGCTCCCCCCTCGGAGCACCCAATACAGAATTGTCAAAATAACACCTACTCCTGTGGCCGTATAGAAATAAATTCAGGGCCGTTCATCAATACTGGATTTGAAATAAATAGAAGAATCGTTTTTGTCATGAAGCTGTTAGGCCTTGGTCGACAAGCTATAAATATTTTTGGTGGACTAATGGATATGGGCCAATGCATGAGTAAAAGTACCTATGACCGAATTGTAAGACATGTATATGAAGCGGCAAAATCAAGTTTTAATGGTGTGTGTAAAATAGCCGTGGAAGAAGAAAAACAGAAAAATATCGAAAATGAAAGACCTGACAGAGTTGAAAGTATCTGGCGATGGCTCGTGGAAGAAGCGCGGGTTTAATTCTTTATACGGGGTAACGTCACTCATCGGTCATTATTCAGGATAAATAGTAGATCTTGTTATTAAAAGTAGCTACTGCCAGGCCTGCGTGTTTTGGAAGAAGAAAGAAGATACTGACGAGTATACTGAATGGTATGAAAACCATGAAGAACAGTGTTCTGCAACTCATAATGGCTCGGCGGGGAAAATGGAGGTAGACGCCGTGCGAGAAAAGTTTTCAAGGTCCGAGAAGAAATTCGGAATAAAATATTTGAATTACATTGGAGACGGCGACTCCAAAACTTATAAGGCCATTTTAGATCTAAATCCGTACGGTGACGAGTTTCCAGTAATAAAGAGCGAGTGCATTGGTCACGTTGAAAAAAGAACGGGAACGCGACTTAGAAAAGTGAAAAAGAAAGAAAAACTTGGTGGTAAGGGTAAATTAGTCATGCAACGACATGACAATGTAAAAATAAACACAGTGTTTAATGGTGAATTTGTGGCTGGTGACAAACGCGCGAATAAAAGTATCGCTACCAGAAACTATGAATTCTTTCGTGAGTCTGATCTGCATGAGTGGACAAGCGACAGGTTATCGAGCCTACCCTAGCATCGCTGGAGGAATTTCAGGAACGTGATAGCGGATGGGCGTTGTCGCGTATACTTAATTTAACGGTAAATGTGAACAAGTACAATCCATTGCAGGCGGGGTGTTTTGTGGAAATACCGCGAGAAATTAAAATGAAGAGAGCGGTGATAAACGTGCGATCAATGGACAATGCATGTTCCGCATGGTCAGTGGTGGCTGCACTGCATCCAGCCCAAAGAAATGCAGATCTGCAATCATCGTATCCACATTACACGTCGGTGCTAAATCTTCAAGAAATTGAGTTTCCAATGACGTTGGATCAAATTAAAAATTTTGAAAATCACAACGACATCTCCATCAACGTCTACAGCATCGAGAAAAACAAGGAACTTGTAATCCTGCCAATACGCCTCACCGACAGAAAGATGGACAGACATGTAAATCTGCTGTACGTGACATTAAACGTCAACGTGGGGCATTTTGCATGGGTCAAGAACCTATCCCGCCTCGTGAGCTCGCAAATCAGTAAAAATGGGCACAAGAAATACTTTTGCGATCGGTGAGTATACATCCTAATAAATAATAAAAATAATTTTTACGTGAAAATGTAACGATACGCCCCCCAATACGTATCGTTCCGGCCGAACAACCAGCCGCGACCGCCCGGTCGACCATCCGCTGGACGAGGAACGGGCACAGGGTGTCCACTTTCTTAAAGCGTATAAACGTTAGGAAGTCCGCGAACGGACTTACCGCGGCAACCGCCTCGGAGCGCCGAGCGGTGCCGAAGACAACCGAGAACCGCCGAACGCGATCGCGACGTCGGGACGCTGTAATATCCGACCGCTCCGTCGCACCATCCCGGCGCTCGCGATTGCCGACGCCATTACCCCCGCCACGCCGTAATGCCGTCGCGACGGGTATATAAAGAAGCGTTTTCTAACGCTAAAACGATTCTGCGACCAACCAGATCACCAATCCAACCGCTCCTGAACTCCCGCATCCGCTAGTCAGACGAGGGTAGAGAGTTGCTCTGCCTTTCCCGAGTGTGTCTCGGCAAACGACCGGCTTCCTCGTCCTCGAGATTATCCGGACGGGGGTAGAGTGTTTCTCTGCCTCTAACGAGCGTTTCTCGCCGGATACTTCCTTCGACACGCGACACGCGACGCCTGCCACAGGGAGTCGAGCATTTACTCTGCCTCCACCGAGCGCTCCTCGGTGGACGGTGGGTAACCCTACTGCCTGTCCCGCGGCATCCGCGCGATTCGCCGCCGCCGCGCGCCCCTTGTACGCGCTCCGATTCAAGGTACCGGCTCCGCACGGACCGATACGCTGTCACGCGAATCGTCCCGCGAGATTTGTAATCGCGTTCTCGCACCGCGCCAACACATTCCTCGCGACGCCGTCCACCGCGAACATTGTACACCGCGAACCGTTACTACGTTGCGCGTCTCGAAGAGACAGTGAACCTCGCGAACATTTATTACTCCGCGTATATCACATCAACCGTTGCATATCGCGAGCGCTTTATGTACTTGCGCATGCCTCGCGACTCGATATCTCGCGAGCACTTGTGATATTAGAATAAACGGTCTGTTTTATTATCATAACGACACGCTTTATTTTGCCGGCTGACACCTCGCATCTGTTCCTCCGCGCCTCCTTCGAACCCAGTCACGCCGCGAGCTAGATCCGCGTATCGAAGACAGGTTGTTTAAAAAAAATATTAGGTTTACAATACTATATATATCCTTTTTATATTTTATAAATCTTGTTTTAACGCCATACCTCAGGAGATCATCATAGATTAACTTTAATGAGACGAGGCTACGTCTATAGGCTCTTATATTGGCAGAGCACCCGTAAGAGTATTAAAGGCCTCTCCGGTTGAGATATCGAAATCTCAAGATTGACGACAACGATCTTAACCGATCAGACTGGTCGCAAATTACTGACGCGATAAATATTACATAAGAAAAATGTCGTTACGTTTTTCATTAAGCCCATAATGAGATATTTTAATCAAAAGTCTATTGAGAGGTAATGCAAAAGTCCTGGTCGTCCTCCGGCGTTAGCAGTGTTACCACGCGTATTTGATTACGCCCGGCTATCGCGCCGTAATTATCGCGCCTTGGCGACATCGTTCCGAGCTATATCTATAAGACTATTGGATCGTCCTGGCTGTACATAACATAAGAAGAAGAAGAACTCGTTCCGAGTAAGAGCAGAAGCGGGAGAGGAGCGGAATTTGTATATTTGTAACAAATAAAAGATTCTAAAAAAATCAATGATAGGAAAGAACCAACAGCTCTCCGAATTAAAGAATCAATATCAGTAATATTCAACATGATAGCTTGAAGATATTTCTATAAAATCTAGCTCAAAAAATGATTTGCAGGAAACATTCTCTTATGATTTGGTCCGACCACTAAGTCGAGACAAAAGCAAATCATATCGCTTATGGGTATGTTCTAATTTGATTAATTGCAGTTTTAAAGCTCAATACATTCACGCAGAATGTACTTATGAATATTAGAAATAACCTTCGCGACAGGCGAATTATCACGTATATTCGGTGAAGTGAGACAATGTAAATTTAAAGTTTTATTTTATTTTACAGACGGTGATTGAAAAAGGATCGAAAAAATCATTTCCTTCCCTATCGGAAAGATACATGTAGCAGAGAGATTTCAAGTCCATAAGAAGCTTCTGGCGGTTTAAAGATTATTGCAAACTTTAGGGCACACATGGCAAAACAATCTATTTTTGGACAAAAATCATGTTTTACCACATAAGCTACAAAACTATTTTTTGGACCTATCCAATTACAAAGCACAATGTAAAAAGTGTGGTGCAGTCATAACATGCACAACAGATTATGGAGCAGCTACCAAACATTTAAAAAAATGTGTACACAAGTAAGTACACATTTAACAATTAAAAATGGTCAGGGTTATAAGAAAAAGTAAAAAATAATATACAAAATATTTAATATCTAACATTTAAAATATAGAGACCGTACAAATCTAATCCTCGTAGAGCTAAAGGCAAAGCCCCGAAATTACAAAGCAACTGGGAGGGGTCTTTTGCATAGTAAAAAAATTAAATGATGTAGTGTACTGCATTCAGAAGTCACCCAGGCATAGGAGAAAGGTAGTCAAGATTACCAAAAAATGAAGAAACAAAGAAAAAATGGTTCACAGTCATAGGTCGCATAACCACTAAAACAAGTTCGGTGTGCAGCAAGCACTTCAGAAAGTCAGATTTTGTGTACCAAACACATGGAAATGGTATTAGAAGACTTTTAAAAGAAGGAGTTTGTCCGTCACATCCACCAAATACTGAGTAGGTATATTTCATATGAGTAAGAGTATCAAATAATACGTGAAATTGTAATATATATTAAAATATTTTAAATAATAATTTTATTTCTATTTTTAATCATACCACATTTTAATGCAGATCAAACGCTTCAAATTCAATGGGTATTACGGATTCCTCTCAAGAGAGACCAAGTACTTCAACGAACCACTTTACAGAAGATTAAGAATCACTTGGTTTAAATCACCCCTTTCCATCTGAGGAAGAAACCTCAGAAGAACCAAGAGCACGTGATGAGTAATTATTCATTTACAACTGTGATGTTTTAAGAAATTAGTTTTTCGTTTCTATTTTTAATCATATCACATTTAAATTGCAGATTTGTAAAAAGCTTCTTGAATTCAAAGACCTATAAAATGATCTGACTTGCCCATTCATCTGGATAACCAAGGAAACTTGAATAATTATTTGGTTTGCATCATTTCCGTATATTTTCTAATAAAGTCTGTATCTTTAAAGTCTACACACCGCACTACTTCGGCTTGTCGTACGACCATAAATGCAAACCACTTTGCCCTATAGGGCAAAGATTAGATTCGCTACCGCTTGCGTTATGTCTTAAGTTCTTGTTATTGGCTGATTTGCTTACTGCATTTACTATGTGCCCGGGCCTTCTTACTCAGGCTTTTTTTCTAGTCGCCGTATATACAACGCGAACAATCACAACCAAAAAGATTGTTAATTTTATTACTTATGTTACTCAATCAAAGAGAATTATTGCTATACTATACTATATTTTGCGAAAATGAAACGAAATGACCAATACGCGAAAAAATAGACAAAATTTAAGCTTCTGTACTCCTTTCACTTTCCTGAATTTTCTTTTCGCATTTTTGGCACTTATATGCATCTCCGAGTTCATGAAAATAATTATTTTCGCCTAGGCGCCTAAAAAGCACATCTTAAAGGCATTAAGAATTCACTTAAATGAAGATGGGTTGTGTTCCGATAAGAAGCTGCCTGACAAGCTACAAAAACATATTTGGAGTTATCAGGATATAAGGCACAATGTAACAAGTGTAGTAGAAAAATATCTTATATATATCAGACCATGGAGGTTTAACAAAACATTTAAAAAAAAGTAAGTACACATTTAAAAATTTAAAATGCTATTCTTTGAGAAAAAACAAAGATTTTAATAATTTAATTACGTAATAAAGAAAAAATTGTGTAATATAGAATAATGGCCCTAAAGAGACGCAGTGTACTCTGAACATTTTTTGAAGAACTTGGAAATAACAAATTAAAATGTAAAACATGCGGAAGAGAAATACAAGTTCCCTTGTATACATTAAAATGTCAAAAATGCGGAAAAGAAATACGACAGAAATACGAAAAGAAATAAAAAAGAAAGGTCTTCGACCTTTGTGACCAATTTTGCAAATGTTTGTTGCAGCAATTTGTGTATACTGTACCACATAATGGCACCGAAAAAACATAGTGAGCTATGGGATCATTTCGATAAATTAAAAGATTTAGTGGTAAGGTGCAAGGAATGTGTTAAAAAGAAAAAGAAAGAAGTGTACCCAGAAAGTGTCACCTAACACGAGCAGCAAGAATACATCTCAGTAAACATGAACTATTTCCCGATAAAGACTACACATTACCTAATAAGTTACGGCAATATTATACGGAATTATCAAAATATAAAGCAAAATATAACAAGTGCAATCTAGTAATACCTTTTGTAAAAGGTATTAAAAGGTTTCATGAATCTACTATTTACGCTGCAAACATTTTACCCGTGTAACAACTTGCCCCAGTCTCCCCTATATATACATGTTTAAATATATTAATTATCAAATTAAGCTAACTTTAAAAACTTAATTCAATATATGTCATTTCGTAGACAGTAAACATAAAAATGATATTTCCTTTACGTATTTTATTAAAAATCAAAAACTGAAAAACTGGCCTACCAACCTCGGTCTTCCCTAATCAAAATGTTAACAACATGCGCATAGATTGACAGCAAAGATCAGATCTCACACTATAAAACCATTAATTGACTCTTTCGAGAATATTTTATAACTGAAATATTTTAAATAATTACTTTAACCCACCTACTTTTCAATTACCTCACAAAAGTAATATTTTTGTTCAACAATTTAGTAATGTACAAGACTATAACACTTTAAATGCTATCATAATTAAGATGCCTATTGCATATTTTATTTTTAATCATGGCATACGTGAATGTTTACAGTACTCCAGAATCAATGATGGTTTCTCATGGCGACATTATAACAGACCAGAATTGGGTAATAGGTGCCTACGAGGAGGTGCAGACGTCGCCTGAAGAAGAGGAAAAACAAAAAGATGTCGCTGGTAAGTAATTATTTGATCTGATTTTTGCATTATGCGATTTATTTTAAATATTATTAGTTTTTCTTTCCAATAATAACATTGAATTTGAGACATAATCTCAATAATATTGAGTCAATATATAAAAACTGTAAACAAATGACTATAATAGACGCAAATACTAGAATTATGCATTGATGAAATGTTATAAGTATTTAAATCTAAGAATGAAAATTTGTCTTTATAATTTTGTAGTACGCATAACTGTAATCTTTCAAACATAAACAAATTTTTCTCTGTTTAATCATTTTATATATAATTGCAAAACAACCAATTTTTTTTGCTTAATCATTTCATATATAAATGCAGATTAAATACTTTAAAATCAATTTTTCTTTCCAGAATAATGGCCCCCAAGAAAACGAACGTCATGTGGAAGCATTTCCACGGTTCCGGAAATGTATTTATTTGTAAAATATGTGGCACAGAATTAAATATAAAAAAATCAAAATATATTACAAGAAATTTTAGATCACACATGGCGAAACACAATCTATTTTTGGACAAAAATCATGTTTTACCACATTAGCTACAAAACTATTTTTTGGACCTATCCGACTACAAAGCGAAATGCAAGAAGTGTGGTGCAGTCATAACCTGTACAACAGATTATGACAGCATGACATTTAAAAAGATGTGTACACAAGTAAGTACACATTTAACAATTAAAAATAGTCAGGGTTATAAGAAAAATTAAAAAATAATATACAAAATATTTAATATCTAACATTTAAAATATAGAGACCGTACAAATCTAATCGTAGAGCTAAAGGCAAAGCCCTGAAATTACAAAGCAACTGGGAGGGGTCCTTTGCATAGTAAAAAAATTGAGTGATGTAGTGTACTGCATTCAGAAGTCACCCAGGCATAGGAGAAAGGTAGTTCACTCGGATAGGCTAGCTCTATACTCCGAAAGGAAATTAGGAGGAGAAAGATTAAAGTAGAACGGAGCCCGGATTATTATGAATTTTGTTGCAAACGAATTGTAAATAAAGTGTTTTTGTTAAGAAGTCTTGGGTTATGTTTAATTTTAACTGTAAAAAATTATCTTGTTTCTTGTTTCTGTGCGTTGTCTGCTTGTTCTTTTTAGTGGAAGTCGACGGCACGCGTAGACGACTGATTTCCGAAAAACGTAAAATATCATAAAAAATGGCTCGATTTTTGTGAAATTGTCGAAAAAATTTTGAACACTTGTAATAAACAGTGTTCAAATCATTTTAAAAAACATGACATAATCCAAAGAGTTTGGCGTTCAATTGTCAAACTCAATGTCGTCTCAACTGTCATCAGAAAGAGCAAGAAGAGGAATTTTGGCAACGTGCCTGTCAACGAAGATTTCGTATCAAAAGGTAAAAATTATATTTATGTCTTTAATTTAATGTGTGTGTAGACGTCGACAATGCTATCTTGAATGATGGAATCATCACTGATGAAACATGATTGAAAGCAACTACTGATTTATGTGACAAAATTCAAATAGCACAAAGTGGTTTGCATTTATTTGTCGCATGACAAGCCGAAGTAGTTCAGTGTGTAGTAAGCACTTCAAAGAACCAGAATTTATTTACAAAATATACGGAAATGATGTTAGAATATAGACGTTTACAGTTTTTAAAAGAATCTAAGGGGCTCGTACAACCACAGAAATTTCTTATAGGAGAAATGCTTGATAATGACAGAGATAAGAGCAATATTAACATCAAAAAAATGTGAAGGCCAATTTATTCCGTTACGGGAGTCATTAAAACAATATTTAGAATTATCTGGAGTATTCATGTCAATCAAAGGTTACATTACGGAAGAGTCTGCAAAAGAAAATAGTATACTATTTCTCCGCTGCTGGAGAAAATCCTTTCTGCTGAAAAAATGGTCAGGTTTTGTTGCATCTGCAAATTGGAGCAAGGGCAAGAAGAAGATGTATCTTTTCACAAGTGACTACATATGAAAATTTTCATTTTTTATAAAAGTTTATAGGTTAAACTATAATAATTATTTCAAAACTATTTTTGACTAACCTTTTTAAATTTTATTTATTATTTTTAAGATTGCCAAAAAATGAAAACCAAAAAAACAAATGGTTTAAATTCATCGGCCATAAAACCACCCCGAATGTCTCAGTATGCAGTAAACATTTTGACGAAAAAGAATGTTATTACAAACGACGTCAAAATGAAGTCAGGAGATACATAAGAAAGGGAGCTTGTCCATCACTTCTGCCAAATACTGAGTAGGTATATTTCATATGAAAGCGACAGAAGAAGTATTTTTATTATCCGTACTTTTATTTATCAAAAATATTTTTGTGTTTAATTAAAAATAAACGAGTGTATTCTTTTCTATTTAATTAATAAAATTAGTTCTCTTAAAAATTCTGCGTTTAACTTTTGCTTTTAAAAAAAATTCAATACTTTCATTAAATGAAATTCTAACCATCAAATAACTTACACATTTTTTAAACAATTTTAAAAATCGGAAACCCTTCCACCGATCTTCGTAAAATTCAAAAGTATGCATGTACGTATGTATCTCAAAATTGGTTGATTAGATCAAACTTTATCAGGGTTCTATTTATGTACGGATTCTCCGAAATTTCAAACGTCTGTAACTCCAAAACTAATTAACTAAATCTTAATTAAATATATATAAAATAGGGGTAGAAAAAACTGAAAAATTTAATAGAATTAGATATAGATCGCTATCTCAAATATTGAGAAAGCTATAGGATATTGAGAAACAACCGGGGGCAGTCTAAATCGAACCGCGTACCGCGACCTGTGCGTAAATGTTATCGCGATCTACCCACAAGTCTGGGTACTTGAATAATCCGAAAAGAGTGTAACTAAGAATCAACTTTATTAATAAAAAAGAAAGTATTAAGAAATCTCGGAAGTGTTGTCCTTCTTCCCTGCGGATTGACGGACCCCGGTGCAGCCCTGAGATCCATTTCACGGAACAGCACGACGATATGCCAAATTCATCATTATTCATCCATTTGCAATTATAAAAGTTATTCAGCTTTAATGTTAGTTATATCTTTTAACTAAAGACAAGAATATTTAGACTATTGATGTATTACATAATGTCATTATCCACTGAATACTAAGAACCCTACTGCAGGAAGGAACGAATCCCGGATCTTCCGGATTGTCTCCCGACAACGATCATTTCGGCAGTGAAACAACAACGACAATCATCGTTCTTCATAAATGCAAATTATGCAATTTTTCAATATAATTCGTGGGAGGAAATATTCTTCCATTATTAGGAAAGATACATTTTTTTCTCTGGTAATGAAGATAATATATATCCATTATCAAGATATATGTCTTGTTAAAAAAATTAATACAAACATAGAATAATTCTCAAGAAAAAGTGGCTACAAAAGAATATATTCAATAATTTGATTTTCCGGCAAGATTTGCAATGCCGGAGATGGTTCTTATAAACAAAAAATAAGAGTTAAAAAATAAAGTATACGGTTTGTAATCATATGCTTCGACGGAGACAAAATATAATTTTTCATTTTTTTAAATATCTCTTTTTTCTTTTAAACCTTATTTCGTTTTTATTTTTTTCTACTTTCCATCTTTCTTTATTAAAAAAAAATTATTATATCCATGTTTAGTTTATTACTGCCTTTTCGTCAGTCAGATAGAATTATCATTGGTAGTGTCAATGGGAGAATATTTATTGAAAAGAATAAGATCTTCCTTATAACATATTAAATATCGCGACTCGATGTTTATAGCTGTCATCGCCGAATCATGCCGAAACCACTGCTTTTGGGAATCCGAGTCAAATTAATTAAATAAAATCTGAGATTAATTCTGGTTCTGCAACGGGGACCTCTAATTTTCAACGAAAATATTACCAAATCGACGAGAAACAATTCCCCTCGATAAAGATAAAATCATACGTATGTAATTCTGTTCAGGAATTCGTGGTACAAAACTGGATATTTACAACAGAAATCACTGTGATGTCTAGTATCATAAAGTGCAGAATTAGAAACAAAGGTGATCGGGATGTGTTTAGATCGCACCCCTACTTTAAATTTTTTTAGTTCTGATTAGAGTTCCAACGTCCTTCTTTTCGAAAAATATAAGAATATTTTTATCCTTTCTAAAAAAAAAAAGCATGTTAAGTCGATACTCGCATATTTCGGAATTTATTGTTGTCGCTTTTCCGCGATGCCAATTGTTCTCTCGATGCTTTTACTCCATTTGCAGCTGTCATCGTATATTTTGACAGTTGTGTGTATCAAGAAGTTAATAGTGTAATAGTAAAAGCATAATGTTAAAGCTAAATAGCGCGCGCGAAGCGCGCGTCTGTGGTGTCTAGTGTTTATAAAAAGAGTTCCGGCGATTAACACTTTGAAAAAGGCATTTAAAAATTAAAATGTTAACTTCACACCCAACTTTAAGACCAAATAGTTCTGAATAGCTCTGAAGCATTTTGAGAAGTACTAGAATTCCTGATAAAAAAATTTTTTTAATTTTTTTTTCAAAAAAAAATTGAATAGTTTAATTTAAAGTCAGAAAGTTCTAAGTAACTCATTTGATTTCTTTCGAAAAGTTCTAGAGTTCCTGATAAGTAAAAAATTGCAAAACCTTAGAATTGTTTTAAAAAATTATTGTCAAAACACAATGACATTCACGGCAGACCTTCGAAGTCGAATATCTTCTTAAAACTCTCATCAAAACGCCTGCAACTCTACCACTAACTAGTGGCGATCCGGCCACTAGTTAAGAAAATATTCGAAGATGCAATGGATGAAATTCGACTAAGCCCCGTTTCACACGTATCCGACACTGGACTACTGACGCCAGGTATCCGATCGCGAAGTGTATGGATTAACATGGAAGCATTTACACGTCTGTCCGATAACCGATTTGTGAAAACAAAGAATACCCGGATACCCGGCATCGGTAGTCCAGTGCCGGATACCTACGTGTGAAACGAGTCTATATCTTTCTGGCCGTAAACGGTACGGACACGGCACGGGTATGTCTAAATCGACCTTAAATCGGAGATACGGAAATAACATACTTGGATTTACAGTGTATGATAAAACGGCTTGCAATTACAATTAATTACAAAGTATTCTATACATATAATCATTAATCTATATGCTCTATACAAATCAAAAATGGTATGGTTACTACAGTTGTCTCTACGCTAATATTAAAAGATAAAATTTAAACCAATACCTTGAGTTACATAACATTTTGTTCTTTTTAATTACCATGTATCGAAATTTATTATTTTAATACAAAGAACGTTATTTTAACTCCATTGATTAGTCAAATTAATAATTAAATTAACATTGTTTTAGTTAAATTAACGACATATTGAGTAGCAGTAGCGACTTATAAGAATAGTTAGAAATAGCTTAAACTGTTCAGTCAGATTACGTGATCGGAGACACTGTTGGCCGTGTACCGAACCCGCGGCTGACTGATCGGTCGCTCGCCGAACCGTGTTAAGTACGCGATCGCGTATGCACGTACTCGTTCTCTCGGTCGGACCTACTACCGGTAATCACGCTGGCCACGGCGGCCTCGTTCCCGTCCGCGTTGCGAGCAGTGACAAGACTACTACCTTTTGGAAATCGTGGCAGAAAGAAACATAAAAAAAGTAGCGAATCCGTGTTTGAATCCGAAGATTCAAGTGGCCCGAAAACTACGCTGGTGCGAGCACTGTTGTATTGTATCAGAGGAGTCAAGCTGTCTTAAGCCCTTGATTCTCTGCACAAGTCTCTTTGGACCTGGGGTCAGAGTCAGTTACTGGTCTGGTGATGCGAATATATAGCCTCTCCCAGTCAAGTTATATGCCCACCTCCCAGTGGTTTCGCTGGATCGCTGCAATGGGGTTGTTCCGATTCAGTATGGCTCGGTCGCAAAATCTCATGGCTGACCAACACGCTTTGCAGTAACCAAGTAGCGTCAATGGCGATCTGACTGCGCCTCTAATAGCCTGTAGTGATACAGATCCAAGTACCGCTGGTGAATTGTGGAGCCAAGGAAAAGCACGGTTATCTGGGAAGTTCTCGGCTGTCAATATGTTTGGCCCCCAACACGCAGTAAATATGAAGAAGTCAATAACGAATCTTCACGCCTGGGTTATCGGATGGTCCGGGCACTGCACGCACGATGTGAGATTGATGACTCGGTTAGTGCGGGAACACCCAGTGACTGCGTAGCTGGCTCCTCGAGAGTAGCCGTTAGTTATCGGGTGTAGAAACGATTACGCCCCTTGACGCACGATCTGATTGCGTCTCTAATAGCCTGTAGTGATACGGGTCCAAGTACCGCTGGTGAGTTGTGGAGCCAAGGAAAAGCACGGTTATCTGGGAAGCTCTCGGCTGTCAATCCGTTTGCTCCCAAAACGCAGTAAATATGAAGAAGTCAAGAATGAATCTTCACGCCTGGGTTATCGGATGGTCCGGGCACTGCACGCACGATGTGAGATTGATGACTCGGTTAGTGCGGGAACACCCAGTGACTGCCTAACTGGCTCCTCGAAAGTAGCAGTTAGTTATCGGGTGTAGAAACGATTACGCCTCTTGACGCACGATCTGATTGCGTCTCTAATAGCCTGTAGTGATACGGGTCCAAGTACCGCTGGTGAGTTGTGGAGCCAAAAAAAAAGCACGGTTATCTGGGAAGCTCTCGGCTGTCAATCCGTTTGCTCCCAACACGCAGTAAATATGAAGAAGTCAAGAATGAATCTTCACGCCTGGGTTATCGCATGGTCCGGGCACTGCACGCACGATGTGAGATTGATGACTCGGTTAGTGCGGGAACACCCAGTGACTGCGTAGCTGGCTCCTCGAGAGTAGCAGTTAGTTATCGGGTGCAGAAACGATTACGCCTCTTGACGCACGATCTGATTGCGCTTCTAATAGCCAGTAGTGATACGGGTCCAAGTACCGCTGGTGAGTTGTGGAGCCAAGGAAAAGCACGGTTATCTGGGAAGCTCTCGGCTGTCAATCCGTTTGCTCCCAAAACGCAGTAAATATGAAGAAGTCAAGAATGAATCTTCACGCCTGGGTTATCGGATGGTCCGGGCACTGCACGCACGATGTGAGATTGATGACTCGGTTAGTGCGGGAACACCCAGTGACTGCCTAACTGGCTCCTCGAGAGTAGCAGTTAGTTATCGGGTGTAGAAACGATTACGCCTCTTGACGCACGATCTGATTGCGTCTCTAATAGCCTGTAGTGATACGGGTCCAAGTACCGCTGGTGAGTTGTGGAGCCAAGAAAAAGCACGGTTATCTGGGAAGCTCTCGGCTGTCAATCCGTTTGCTCCCAACACGCAGTAAATATGAAGAAGTCAAGAATGAATCTTCACGCCTGGGTTATCGGATGGTCCGGGCACTGCACGCACGATGTGAGATTGATGACTCGGTTAGTGCGGGAACACCCAGTGACTGCGCAGCTGGCTCCTCGAGAGTAGCAGTTAGTTATCGGGTGTAGAAACGATTACGCCTCTTGACGCACGATCTGATTGCGCCTCTAATAGCCTGTAGTGATACGGGTCCAAGTACCGCTGGTGAGTTGTGGAGCCAAGGAAAAGCACGGTTATCTGGGAAGCTCTCGGCTGTCAATCCGTTTGCTCCCAAAACGCAGTAAATATGAAGAAGTCAAGAATGAATCTTCACGCCTGGGTTATCGGATGGTCCGGGCACTGCACGCACGATGTGAGATTGATGACTCGGTTAGTGCGGGAACACCCAGTGACTGCGTAGCTGGCTCCTCGAGAGTAGCAGTTAGTTATCGGGTGTAGAAACGATTACGCCTCTTGACGCACGATCTGATTGCGCCTCTAATAGCCTGTAGTGATACGGGTCCAAGTACCGCTGGTGAGTTGTGGAGCCAAGAAAAAGCACGGTTATCTGGGAAGCTCTCGGCTGTCAATCCGTTTGCTCCCAACACGCAGTAAATATGAAGAAGTCAAGAATGAATCTTCACGCCTGGGTTATCGGATGGTCCGGGCACTGCACGCACGATGTGAGATTGATGACTCGGTTAGTGCGGGAACACCCAGTGACTGCGCTAGCTGGCTCCTCGAGAGTAGCAGTTAGTTATCGGGTGCAGAAACGATTACGCCTCTTGACGCACGATCTGATTGCGCTTCTAATAGCCTGTAGTGATACGGGTCCAAGTACCGCTGGTGAGTTGTGGAGCCAAGGAAAAGCACGGTTATCTGGGAAGCTCTCGGCTGTCAATCCGTTTGCTCCCCAACACGCAGTAAATATGAAGAAGTCAAGAATGAATCTTCACGCCTGGGTTATCGGATGGTCCGGGCACTGCACGCACGATGTAAGATTGATGACTCGGTTAGTGCGGGAACACCCAGTGACTGCGTAGCTGGCTCCTCGAGAGTAGCAGTTAGTTATCGGGTGTAGAAACGATTACGCCTCTTGACGCACGATCTGACTGCGCCTCTAAGAGCCTGTAGTGAGACGGGTCCAAGTACCGCTGGTGAGTTGTGGAGCCAAGAAAAAGCACGGTTATCTGGGAAGCTCTCGGCTGTCAATCCGTTTGCTCCCAAAACGCAGTAAATATGGAGAAGTCAAGAATGAATCTTCACGCCTGGGATTATCGGATGGTCCGGGCACTGCACGCACGATGCGAGATTGATGACTCGGTTAGTGCAGAGACACCCAGTGACTGCGTAGCTGGCTCCTCGAGAGTAAGTGCTAGTTATCGGGTATAGAAACGATTACGTTCTTGAGACTCATGCCTCGAGTAGCCGTGGACCCCAATAGCCTTCTTCTTTTTCTTCTTTGTAAATTTTATAGCACCTAATCCTCCTCAGGATCACATAATGGCCAAGAACAAGTCGAAAATAATAAATACAGACTCGAAATATTCAATCCAAACTCGGCGCTGATCGCATCAGCAATCTTCAAAAATTATTCAGGCCAAAACATGTCCGAACATATCCACGACGAGACTTGCCCCCAGTAGCCATGTCAAATTAAAATAGAAATAAATAGTAATAAGTTATTTCATAAATGGATATGCGTCTGTGTCAGACGCACGATCTCAATGCACGAGCACTGCGTTTCAAGCATGCCCGGCGCCGGGGATCGACTCGCAACGGTGGCGGGATTCGCGTCCGCTTCTCCCACGTTGCAAGGCCGGCCAACTTCGACTCCCCGGCTAAAGTAAAAGATAATGGCATCGCTTTAATGGGCTTGGAACTCTTAAGGAGAAAGGGGGTCGTTCGGCGCCAACACGTGAGACAACTACGTGTCCATGAACTTTTTGTCCTTTCTGCCACGATTCACATAAAGTAATATATAAGGTAATAACGTTCATATGATAATTTTAAATGCCATAATCACACTAATCTACTGACGCTTATTCACGCTCATGTACAAAGTAACGTCGACTACGCAGAAATTATTGATAATGATAGTACGGGTACAAAATTCGGTTTTGTGAAGCGCAAACGAAAGCCAGAGACTTGCAGAGTTTCTTATTCACGCATCATGGAAACGCACGCACTTAATCTACACATACGGAAAGAACGGTTTTGCTGAAGCATTTAAAAATTTAACTAGATACAGTCTGAAAATAATTTTGTTTTACCATGAAAATAATTATAATAGGTCGCTGAAGTATGATGATAATGCTGTAAAAAATTTTGATATTTTAGAAATCAGTTTCATTGTTTTACATCATTATTTTGATGATGCAACAAAATTGTTTTCAGATCTGTATCTAGCTAAATTTTTAGATACTACAGCAAAACCGTTCTTTCCGTGCACCATTCTTCTGTACACTCTTTACAAATATAGAAAGAGGATATCAAAAAATAAAAATGCGTTAAGTCATTACAATATCAAATTTACGTAAAAATCCATGTACTCGGAGAATCTCGAAATTTTTCTCTTCTTCTCTCTCTCTCTCCCTCTCTCTCTGCGGTAACAAAAGCTCACGTTTTCACGCCAAATCGCGTGTTTCGATATCGTATTAAGACTTATAATAAACGACCGTTTCGGCCAAACTTCAACCGATGACATAATGTGCGCCTTTAAATATCAAAAGAAAAATACATATTTATACTCAATGTATGCAAAATAGAAAACAATAAACGTTTAACATGTACACGTAAGTGAATCTCATTAATGTATATTATAAATGTGTAACTTGGCGCCTTTTTTTACCTTTTTTGAAATTACTTCCAGTATATTCGCTGTAATCTACTTTTCATTAAAAAGTACTCTTTGTGAACTATTCATCATCATATGGAGAGGTTAAAGCTATAGTGATGTAAGTCAATTTTTTACCACTTTCTATTCTTCTTTTTTCAACATATCTGCATGTGTAGACTGCATCTATAAACTTAACTCGATAGGTTAAAAAAAGGGACTTACACCACTATGGCTTTAACCTATCCAAATATAATTCTATATTTAGTAAAAACACAAGATAAATGCTATGTTTCTTTTTTTCTTTTCTCTTTTTTTCTTTCTTTTTTTCTTTTTTTTTTCATTTTTCTTTTTCTTTTTTCTTTTTTTTTTCTTCTTTTCTTTTTTTTCTTAATCGTTTTTTCTTTCTTTTTCTCATTTTTCTTCTTTTCTTTTTTTTCTTTTTCTTTTTTCTCTTTTTTTTTCCTTTATCAAACTCATTTAGACATTTAATCATTTTTAAATAAGACCGATAAGCTTGAAGATCAAATTAATTATATGGATTTAATTTTAATTGTCATATACAAATTATCTAATTCCCCAATGAAAATTCGAACAACTAATTCCATTTAAAAATGATTAAATGTCTTATACAATATCTAAATTTGTAGAATATAAAGTTTATCTTTATTTTGCATATAATAGAAGAAAAAAATATCTTATTAACTACTTCGGCTCGTGCGGAAGGAAATTATTTAATTTTCAGATCCTATTAAGGTATAAAGGTACCAATACCCGGACACTTAAGAGTAGGTAAATGTACCAAAGCTTATGTCTGGAAACCTTTAAAAAAATATAAATTTATGGAAATAAACGTTTGGATACCATAACTAAAGTTTCAAACTACAAGAAAAAATATTTTTATTTTTTATGTTAATTCACGTTATACTTATAAATAACAAAGGTGTCCAGATATAGATACATGTCCGCGTATTGGTACTTTTAACTTAATTTCTAAATGTTGAGCAAGACATAATATATTCTTAATGGCTAGTTAAGAAGATATTCGACTTCGAGTATGCAACGCGTGAAATTCGACTAAGTCCGCATACATTTTTTTTTTTTTTTTTAAGTTCCAGGCGTTTCTTTTATCAGGAACTCTAGTCGCCAAAACTCCCCAGATAAGCTATTCAAAACTAGCTAACTAACTTTCACAGTGCTAACCGCCGGAACTCTTTTTATAAACACAAAAACACTCCTACACTCTTCGAAAAGGAGCTGAAACTCCAATCAGAACTATCGAACTCCAAAGTAGAGGTGCCAACTTCACACACTCCATATAAGATAATGAAATATAAAATTCGATACTAATAATGCCACCGATAATTTCCACGACATTAAAAAATACTTTAAAATCCCTTACGTCAAGGGCCATAGCGAGAATATTTGTCGTATTTTGCGAGGCATTAATTTCAACGTCCTTTACACTGTTCTGAAAAAACTCGATTTTATTATAAAAAGAGGAAACGATGTGCTCGATAATGTTAGGAAGACTGAAATTGTGTATAAGATCGAATGCAACCATTACAATGCCTCTTTCATAGAACAAACCGAGAGACACTTAAAGACGCGTATTAATAAACTTCGTTTAGATATTTAAAAAACACGAAAATAGCCAATCAGTAGTAAGCAGACACCGTCTCTCAAATGGGCACGATTTTAATTGGTCTAAGTCAAAAGTGCTACACAGCGCAAAACACTATAAAAAAAGAGATAGCTGATGTTTTTCATTAAGTAATAAGGTGATACGGTGAATATGCAAAAAGATACGGAATAATGGTCAAAACGTCGTTTTTGTAATTAATAAATTTGGCCAGTCAAGTCGACTTAAAAAATTCTTTCTTTGAAATATGAAATGTCAATTAAGAAATTGAAAAATGCATTAGGGCAAATACGAACGAGAAAAAAGGAGATGGACAATATGCAAAGAGCGAGGAAAGTACGAGCTTTGGGGCCACGAGAGCAACGCGGGCAACCGTCCGACGCGACGTCCTGACGGTTAAACTTCACCGTCACTCCTTCCGATAAAATTCAAAAAAATGGTTCACATTTATTAGGTCGCACAACAAACCAAAATAGTTCTAGTATGCAGTAACACTTCATCAGAAGCAGATTTTACGATATAAAATATACGGGAGTGAAGTTCGCAGATATTTAAAACCAGGAGTTTGTCCATCACATCTACAAAATACTGAGTAGGTATATTTCATAGTATGAGTACACTCTAAAAAGTCCAAAGTAAGACATGTTTGAATTTCAAACATTTTTCTACAGAAAGTGACTGATTTTCATACATCAGTCATCTTTGGAAACCATACGTGTTTGATATTCAGTGGACAGCTGCTAATAAGACGATTCAAATGTGTTTGATATTCAAGCAGCGCTATACTCAATTATTTTTCCTCATTGCACAAGTTCTTCAAATGTTTGATACTAAAGCATTAAATGTAGTAAGACGTTTATATGCAACTTACTTCGGTGATCAGTCAAACGTTTTTGTAAAAATAAGGCAGTTTTCTCTTTTCAAACATTTTTGAACTTATAATATTTTGCTGATTTGAAATCCAACACTTTTGGTCTTAAAAGAAATACAAATGATTCATGACCTTTTTGGACGTGAACTTGCTGGAGACGTCACCTCCCTCAAAGTGCCACTCCAAATATACAAAATTTATTCAAAAATTGAATTTGGTGCACTAGTTTACTATTTATTTACTACATGAAGAGTATTGATTTTGTTGAGAAATGATTTTTTTTTTTTTTTTTTTTACAGTGTATTTAAACATATGTTTTCAAAGTCTTCATTTTAAACCCGTTGTGGTCACACCTCCTAAAAATAACGTAGTGGTCACATGGGGTCCAATGGACCCCACGCAGAAAAACAGTTGCTATTTGCGTTCTTTTTGATGTATCGACTCAAACCTTGAACTGGAATTTAGTTTAAGACTTCCTCTTTATAATCCAATAATTTTTTTCTCCTTTTTAAAATTTTTTTATGTTGAAAAAACGCGAAAAAAATTTTTCGAGAAATTTGACTTTTTTCACAAAAATATTCATCAAAATTTCAATTTTTGAGATAGAGCAAAAAAACTTCCTGCGTTTTACTCTCAAAATAGTATACTTTTAAGAAAAAAATAGTATCATAACGAGCTTTGAAAAAAGTATATTTATTGTACAGTTTGAAGTTATCAATTTTCATGAAACTCGTAAAATCAAATAGCTCAGTTTTGAACGTGTAAAATAAAGTGAAAAAACCGTCTCTTCAAAGGTACGTAGACGCAAAGTTAGCCTGGGGTCCACTGGACCCCATGTGACCACAACGGGTTAAAAGAGTGGTAGATATTAAGTGGTATAGATGTAATTCTTGTTACATTAAACTGTATAATGCATTTGTTTGGTGTTTTTGAATATTCCGCTCATTCTTGAAAGCATTATACTGTATTTCGTTACCGGTACGTCACTCGTTTTTATCTTACATCATAAGCTGCATCTAATTAAGCGTTTATATATGTTGTAGGACGGGAGAACTAAAACTTTAAAGTGCATTACAACTTAAAAGTAATGCGTCTAAAAGTGTTTGATTTTCAAACATAAAACACTTTTATGTAACTGAAAAAATGAAAGCTGTCTTATTCTCAAAAACGTATTGCTGTCTTACAGGTGTTTGATAGTCAGTTACTTATAAAAGATGAAAAGTAATTTCCATTAGGAAAAACAACTTATAATCAAACACTTATTTCTTAGAGTGCTGGACCGATATTAGGCAGGCATGTTTGAAAAACGGTGATACCGGTGATACGTCCTCAGATGGTGAAGAGAAATTTGTGAAATTTGCATTGTTATTATCAAAAGTGCCACAGAACTTGATGGGCAGCTAGGCGAGAAGGTCGCAGAATCGGCAGACCTAAGATATTTCGGATGACTTTTATCTTGTGCCGTGTTCATTCAAGATTTATCTCTTCATTTGTTCATTCCATTCCATTTATTAACGAGAGTTGTTCATGTTACAATCATTCAATGTCAAACATATTATATTATTCATTTATTCATACATCACTTTGGTGAAAAAACTTCTGATATATATGATATTTCTTAGATACTTTCAGAAATAATTGAATGAAGATTTTTAGAATATTTCAATATCAATATATATGAAAATTTCTGGATAAATTGCACAGATTTTCTCATATTTATTAAAGTTTCTACAAGGATATATTAGCGAAAAATATTTTATTCTTTTTTTGTCTGAGTTGTTCAATTCGTATAAAAAATCTGAAAAGAGTGATGGCAAATTTTGCCTATTTTTGGAAGAAATAAATGGAGTAATATTCTACAGTATTATATAAAACTAGGAAAATATATTAAATGCACAGATGTGTTCAATTGAATTGTATCGTCCCTATAAAAAAATAAAGAAGAGGTTGTAGCGCATGATGGCGATTCACCGTCCCATTCGAACGTGTGTGGCCTGAGTTCCAGGAAACAATCGCATATAAAATAAATATTTTTTTGAAGAATTATGAATTATTTATCTCTATGAATTTACTAAATTATTAACTACACTGAGAAAAAAAACTGTTGATTCAATTAATAACGACAGACAAACTCTTTTCAGAGGCATTTATAGCAGAACCCTGCGCAAACAAAAATGTTTAACCAGTTCACTGGTATGACTTATATATGGGCAAAAAAATCCATGCCTAAAAACGGTAATGATTCATATATGGGCACCATCTATAACTCTGCCAATTTTTAACGGATTTGCATTAAACTTGATACACTTATGTTTTTTGGGTTGCTGATTATAAATCCGCAGTAAAATTTGAGAAATTCATAATGGCGGATCCAATATGGCGGCTTCTAGTGGCTAACTTTGATATTCCATTATGGAAATGTATCACACTCGGTATATATATTTTTTTAGTCGCAGATAACAGTTTGAAGTAGAGATGGGCGATACAGTATCAATATTTCAAATATCGATACAATTAACGATTTATGAAAACAAGGATATATAGAGTGTATTAAAAGAGATAAGGTTAATGAACTGAAAGATAAAAGAGGAGTTTGAACAGAAAACATAATGTGTGTGTGTATAATATATATATGTATTTATTTCCTGTACTTGCTATGGTGCAGTAAAGCACCGGTGGGTGCTGGGACTGTCACTTTTGGGTGACAGAGTCCGCACCGGTAATGTTTTATGAAACAAACCAGTGGGTGCTGGGGCTGTTCCCTTTTGAAGATAGAGTCCGCACCGGCTATTTAAATTTTGAAATTTTGACCCTGGAATCGTCATCAGTGACACAAAAAACCCCTTATAGATAAGTTTTCATACGAAATTATTCGCTCTCAGCGGTTTTGGCACGAAACGTTGCTTTCGGGCTCACTAGTGTAACTGGTTAATTGTTCAACCAAAATATAAAATACACCGCTTATTTTTTTAAATAACTGACGCTGTGACGTTGCACCGTGTGCCCGTCACTTGTACCTATGGCGCGTACGCCACCCGAACTTTTGTCTTGCGCGGGCATTATTCGTCGTCTAGTTACTAGTTTAGTTACAGGAGGAAGCGGCCGTGAGGCCCCTATTCGGCAGGGTGGCGCCATCCGCCGGTGCGGCGAAGCGCCCCTAGTATAGAGGGATCGCGGATCGAGGCGGAGAGAGCGTCACTGTTGGGTCGATCGCGAGCGTGCGTGGACGTCCGGCGAGGAGTCCTGAGGGCCGAGAGTAAGCGAGGGCGGCGGCCCTACGAGCCCTATCGAGGAGGAAGGATCGAGGACCACCACTATTGTAAACGACCTGCAATCCCGAAAGTAAGGTAACGGGGGTCAGCGGGGCGGAAAGTCGAGTACCGTTCCGCGTATTTTAGAGTTAGTTTTGGAGATGTGCGTAGGATCGCTTGAGAGTGTTCCGACCTACGCACTAATGTCGTGAATCCCTCGGGATTATTGCTTTGCTTTTCGTATCGTCTACGGGTCTGACATATCCCGCCCGCTGCTACCCCGTAAGTAGAGATAAGGGGGTCGCTTTCGTCTCGACTCAACGATCCGGCTACATTTTGTGTGGGTGATAGCGTATCGGCGATCGACGTCGTGTAAGATATCGTGTGTCGCGAATTGGGTGCGTGTTACACGATCCGGCCCCGCGGATCGACTCAACAGTCCTCGTTAGAGTTAGTTTTCGCGTTTCCATTAAATTCAGTTTGGCGTTCCGTTAATTGTAACCTTCGCGTTGCCGTTAATCTTAGTTTTGCGTTCCGATAATGGTATGTTCCGCGTTCTCGATAGGATCCGCCGGAGTGGATCCGGCAAGGTTGTGCGGGACGTGCTCTCTGTGCGGGCGTTATTTCTGAGGAGTGCCGGCGCTCCGATACATTAATTGCCGCGCCCGGTGCTTAGAGTGTGAGGCGTCGGAGTTTCGTTCGAGAGTGCACCTCACGCATTATGAGGATATTCTGAGGTAGAGATTATCGCTCAGAGGTTCGTTCCGGCGGAGAGTGTCTCGCACCCCGGCGTGATCCGTATGAGAGGAGCTCGTGATCACCGCGTGAACCGCACATATCCGTGTATATTGTGCTCATTTCCTAGCGTACCTTATTTCCGTGCGCGTATTAGTTCGTCGCGAATAGTTTCATTGCGGGTATTAGATCGTCGCGAATACGATCATTGCGTGTATTCTTGCGTTGCGATTATTTTCATTGCGTGTATTATTGTGTTGTGATTCTTGCATTGCGTGTATCCTTCCCGCGCGTTTATTATTTCAGTGCGTGTATTATTTCGTTGCGAATATTTCGCGTATCTGTTGTTATTACAAGTGTTATTCTTCCACGTATATCTTCGTTCCCAGCGAGCGTTATTCTTTGGCATACAGTTCATTGCGAGCAGTCTCCGGTGCGTATAATATTCCGCCCCTATCTATATATATAAGTTACGTCGTCTGTCTGTATGTACGCGAACTACTTCCACATTTATGGGCCGATTCTCTCGAAATTGGTACCAAAATGTTGCAAATTTTTCGGGGATGAAAATGTCGCGGCTTTTTTTGTTTTACGCCCCCCCCCCCCCCCCCCCACCCCCCCCCCCCCCCACCCAACATACGCACCTACGCGCATATACACGTCTCTCTCTCTCTCTCTCTCTCTCTCTCTCTCTCTCCCGAGATTTTATAAATTAAAGAATTAAAAAAATGTATGAAAGCTAATAATATAGCGGGTAAGCGGTGGGTACTTTAGGAGTAAAAAAATTTTTATAAGTAAATAACAAATCTATTATATGCCAAGTAAAATATTTATAATGTTTGTAATTTGTATTTAAATCAGTACTTAAAGCAACCAAAAGAGAAAATGTTAAAGTTAAGATAATAAAATATAAACTTCAACTCGACATAATTGAAAAAATTCTCTTATATGCAGATTTAAATGAAAAATTATTTATGTATATATATAGATAGATATTTATATATTTTTTGAATTATATCAATCTGTATATATATCTATATATATATACAGATAGATCTATATCTATATATAGATCTATAGTTTCCTAGCTTTGAGGCCCACGCGCTAGCTTTGAGGCCCGCGCGAAGCGCGGGCCGAAAAGCTAGTTTCTTAATAATCGTTCCCCCGTGGTATTCCGTTTACAGTCGCGTGTATTAATTGGGTGGGAACTTAGCGTGATCTACGTGTATACCGTAAGCCGCGACGGAAGAGTCCGCTGTAAATCGAACTCACGCTTTCGGTGCGTGACTCCTGCGAGGTAAATATTTTCCCGCATTCCGCGTCTTTCGCCATAATCCGAGTATACGGGAATCGTCCCGAATATTATATTGCCTTCGGTAGGAAGACTGTATTACCGCTCTCCGGAGCTATATTATATTCTACTTAACTACTATATATTGTGTGGATTATTTTTTTGTGTTCATCTTCGCCTCACCATGGTCAACGCCATCCGTACTCCCCCTCTCGAAGAACCCCGCCCTCACCGCAAATACTGAGCAGTCGTCGCGATCGGCCGGAGCATATTCTAAAGTAGTACCAATATTCCTGTGAGAGTTGTCTAGAGTTAATTGAGAGTGTTTTTCGCGCGTTTAGAGTAAAAGGTGGTGTGGCCTTCTCCACACCTGGCGCCCAAAATATCGTATATTCCTATCGCGGTTTCGTATAATGCTCTGTCATCCGATCCTAAATATCTGGACGCCCGATAGCCGCGCCTCGTAACCCAGCGGCGGGAAATAGCGTCGCAACGCATACAATTCTGACCTTGTGTACCGACAAGCCTCTTGTAGGTCCCTCTGCGTAGAAATAACCAACATCCCCGTGAATGTTTTCATTCTCAAGCTGGACCTTAACAGAACTCACGCAGACAGCGTGGTATTTACAAGCATTTATAGCATGGTAATTTATGTTATTGAAATCTATAACAAAAAATCACGAGCTTATTTTTACAGATCTAATTATTCACAATTATAAGGATTTATTCCGCTAATGACAGATGTACCTAAGGTTTGGCTGTGTTATAAGCGAGCAAAATTTAACTCAGGCTTAAAATAGCCAGGAATGTTAAAAGATAGATATCGATATTGATTAATTATCCGATTTCTAATAAAGAGACGGTTCTCAGGCCGCGGTTCGCAGAGCATAGAATTACACCTAGAGATAAGACCTTCCTCTTCCTTTAGGATACAAAGACAAAGAAGTGGTGAGAAGCTCACGCGGGGAATTCTCGCCACTTGAGTATAAATAAGCGCGAAAAATCATCGTACAGTTATTTTCCTGTGCTCATAAGCTAATCTACCGACAGTTTTTACGCGAGCAAATATATCAAGTTCTGACTTATACACTTCAACTTCAACAAATCTTTGAATCAGGAATTAATCCTTCCTTTAAATCAGGATCTTAACTACAATTGTAAACAAGAATTAAATCATATCAATTAAACCAGATTTTAAACAACAGTTATAAACGTATTCTCCCTGAATAAAGGTATAATTTTAAATTTAATTCTCAAAATTTTGCTGTAATATCTTTTAATATCACAACTCTTAACTGTCGCTGCTAAGGAGCGTGGCAACAGTAATTTCCTTCCTTTACCTGTCGCTGCCAAAGAGTGTGGCAATAGGATTTCTTTTAATCTTCATTCATGCCCAGAAAAGGGGGCAAAAGATTCCAACTCAAAAGAATTAAATATCAGATTAAACAAACTATACAATTAAATCAAGATCCTTTTCCATTCTTATTCAAATTACAGAAATTAGAAAGTGAAATTCAAGACAATAAAACTCAAACCTTAATTCCATATAAATTAATCACTTTGGATTTAATAGTAGATTTTCCAAATCTTAATTTAATAAACAAATCTGACCCTCGGTTTAAAACATACAAAATTCGATATCTTTTCGGCGAGCTGGACATAGTACAGTGCCCGGCACTAGCTGTAAAGTGCCAGACTGATAACCACGAGGTAGCGGGTTCGAGTCCACCTGAGTCGCTTTTTAGCGGTCTCTAAATTAAATTGGCTTTCATGCCAGGTCGGGGTCCACACTTGGTCCACACGTAGCAAGACTGATATGGGTGTGTGAGACCCCTTAGACACTTAATGTCTAAATGTTTAATAAGCTAGATAATAAGCTGGATTAATCACGCAACCTGGTCCAAATCCCGGGTAAATAACTTAAATGTTTTGACCCAAAAACAAACAAATAAACTTAACTGTGACAGCTGGCTACAGTATGAGATTCCATTTGCCCTCTCCAAAAACTTTATTGGCCACTGAGATTAAATCAACAAAATTCGTTTTCAAATCCATCGGTCGTTATCGATAGCGATCATGTTGACTAGAACACTTGATTTTTCTGAAATCTGCTTACCCATTGACTGTAGCACATCTCTTTGTACGTAGTTACCTTGTTCGGAACTTATCCGTCTTCGTATAACGGGGTGCCAAAAACAAAGTAGTTTTATTCAATTGTTATTATTATACCCAATATCTGGATTATTAAAACAATAATTGACTAAATTAGTGACGTTGGATAGGGTGTCTATTTAGAGCACCATAAAGAAAAAAAGAAAAGTGACATAAGCATTGATTACTCAGGCTTTGTTTTTCACATCAAGCCAGTTCAAAGAAAATATTGCAAGTGTCTATTTTGCACGGTGTACATCCAGATTCAAATTAACATTTATTAATACTGTAGTATCTCTTCTGCTTTTAATGAAACATAACTTTAGATGCATACTCCTTAAATGTATATGTGGACACTGCAAGTCTTTTCAATTTATTATACACAGAGAGAACGGTTTCTTTGGATTTAATAAATTTTATTAGATTCAAACAAATTTATCTTTGGGAATAGTCCAAACAAACAAATTTTTGATTCAACAAATACGATTGTTTGATTTTCAAAGAATATATATCTTTGTCTTAAATAAAAAAATTGTTTGAAACGAAAAACATTCTCTATCGCTTTAATAATACTATTGTTTCATTTAAATATCAATGCTTTATAAAAAATGTCTTAAACATTTATTTATTATTTATTTATTTATATATGATATATGTGGTAGTCGGTTGACTGCTACATATATAAATAAATAAATAATAAATAATTGTCATATCTCCATCACTCGAGTGACCGGTGTGATGGATTCCAATGATGTGTACAACTGCGAGTGATAGACGCTTTTGCCGTGGAATCTTATATACGATTTCTGGTCGAATTTGACTTACGAGTTTAGCAGCCGCCTAGCGGTGAAAATACTCATTACATTTATGGTAACCAAATAATATATTATTTGTTTGGGAGATATTACTTCAAAGAATAGTGTCTTTTCCGTTAAATAATAGAGTTTTCTTGGATTAAACACAAAAATTTTTCATTCAAAAACATATTATTTCGTCTAAGCATATGTTGTTTCACTGAAAGAAATTTCAATCAAACAAATAGGATTACTAAATCCAAAGAAACCGTTCTCTCTGTATAGTTTAGAAAAAAGAGCCCGGATAATGCAACATGTTTTACCTACTCTAAAATTTGACATCCAAAATATTAAGAATGAAAAAATATATCCCGTTGCATAATAAATATCATTTGATGCTGCCATTTAATGTTGTCGATTCAAGTGCATATGTAAACGCATTCAATACTGGGTCACAGATTTACCAGATTAGATCGTTTGGCGAAGCAATTATTGTTACATGCATATAAAACAGTTATCGTCGATGGCAACAGTAATGTGTATCAATCTATACTCCACAATCATCCATATTGCGAAATAATAATAGCGGTAAAAAAAAATAGAATGTATCAATAATCACATGCTTCGCAATCTGTACAGAAAATTATAAAACGTGGCTGAACCAACACAACCAAAAACGAGATTATTTATTATATATTAAAATTAAATAAAGCAAATTAAAAATAACTAAAATTTTTTGATACCTTAAAAATGCCTCTTTTTATCCCAAAAAGTTTTATTTGCCTATCATTAATAGTTTTCTAGAAAAAAATTCTAAAAAATTGCTTATTTTTTGGCCTGTTACACTAGAATCCCCCCTTAAAAGCTGTGAGCAGAAAAAGGATATAGATTATCAAGAAACGTATAGTCCTGTAATAGGACAAAGTGCATTAAGAAGCGTCTTTGCCATAGCAACTGCCAAAAATCTCAAGATAGTGATTTTTGATGTTACGACTGCATTTCCTTATGGAGATTTGGAGGACGAAATCTTTATGTACCCACCAGAAGGGTATAATTATAAAAATAACATCTTGAAATTGAAGAAGGCGCTCTACGGTTTTAAACAGACGCCATTGAGATGGAACATCAGATTTACGAATTTTCTAAAGAAGATGAGATTCAAGTCCTTAAATAGTGAACAATGTCTTTTTAAGAAGAAGGATAGTGACTTGATACTAGGAATTTATGTGGATGATGGTGTATTCATTGGAAGCAATATTGAAGAAATAAATGAGTTCTTGAAAGAGAATTAGCCAAAGAGTTTAAAATTAAAATATCAAGAAACTCTAAGGTATATGTGGAACATGAAATTGTTACCACTGAAGATTACATGATGCTGACACAAAGAGATTATATCAAGAGGATATTGCAGCAGAGTGGTATGGACAATGCTAAGACTGTAAAAGTACCTTTACTGCCTGGTGACAATAGTAAAACACTACCTAATAATATGTGTTATCCATACAGAG
Source organism: Temnothorax rugatulus (assembly GCA_035220575.1). NCBI lineage: Eukaryota > Metazoa > Arthropoda > Insecta > Hymenoptera > Formicidae > Temnothorax > Temnothorax rugatulus. Next base: position 53,883 of record JASTWL010001001.1, read on the forward strand.
AAATGGTAGGGAGTCTACTCTATGCATCTTCCAAAACAAGACCAGACATAGCATATGGAGTAAACTTTGTTAGCAGATCAGTTGAAGAGCCGACGCAGGAAAGGATAAATAATATAAAACACATTCTAAAATATTTAAATGGAAGTTTAGATAAAGGTTTAAGATATGAGAAAAATGGAAATGTTAAGATCCTCCAAGCATATTGTGATGCAGACTACGCTGGTGATGTAGAAACAAGACGAAACACATCCGGATATATCATTTTCTTCAGACCCCCGTTTACGCGAAGTGAATTATGCAGAGACCCCCGTTTACGTGGAATAAATTATCGTGTTACGATAATTTTGAGTAAGTTACTACAGAATAAGTAACGCTCGCGTAAACGTAGTAATTGTTAGAGCCAAGGCACGTACATTGTCGCAGCCTCTTACACTGAAAAAAAATATTCAGATCCAAGAAAATATTTATTTAGATAGTGCCAATGACTTATTTACTGAATATAATCACATATTTATTTAGAATTAGATATTTTTACTTAATTTAAGTAAAGATAAATATTTTCTTGGATCTAAATATTTTTTTTTAGTGTACGCCAGCTTACGTGAGAATCGCCTTACGCGACACGTAAGCCAATCGTACAGCAACGCACATAGAAAAACGTAACATAACGCACGTATAACGTATGGCACGTTACGTTACGTTTTTCTAAGGCGATTCTCTCGTAAGCTGGCGTAAGAGGCTGCGGCAGTGTACGTGCCCTGGCCCTTACTTGTCTTGAATCGGATTAATTGTATTAAATGCGTATTGTGCGTAGTTTTTACTGAAATCCAGTGTATTGGGCACATGTGTGCCTTTCTACTGATAGACTCGAATGCTTTTTCTATCTGTTTAAGGGGATGCTGGAGCCGCAGGCGAACTCGATTAGCGTCGATAAAGAAGGCCGGCGAACTCTAACGCGAATTACAGCGCCCTTTACCTTCCGGGTGGTAGGAATTGGAATCAAAAATAATCAATATGTCAATATTTTTATTTCTTTACCGACGGCCTCGGTAACATGTGTGTGACAGATGACTCTGTACCGCACACAAATGCGTGCCGTGTACGTGTGCGCTGAGAGCACCGCGTACAACCGAGGCCCGTTTCTATTATTCCGTAACATTGCATTGGATATTTTTCTAGTATATATATATATATATATATATATATATATATATATGCAATGTCGAAAGTGTAAGGCAATATATAATGCGTATTATAATGTATACACATACACATATATACATGTATGCAATTATATGTATGAGTACATATACATTGCATGTATATGCACATTATGTGTTATGAATATAGGTTCTGGGTGTTAGCATTTTTATTTCACCGAAAGTGAATAATGTAAAATACACAACCTTTTATTTTATATATATATATAGATATATCTATATATATATGTACTGTTTATATATTTATAATACAAAATGACAAATATATTTACAGTACATTTTTTCTCAACCGTCAAAATAGACGCTTCTGACATTTTATTAACAGTAGTCAGCTCACGATCAATGCCTCTGAATTAAATTAGCCAGTCCACGATTAACGCCTCTGAAACTAATTAAATCTAGCCAGCCCACGATTGACACCTCTGGCATTTTATTTTGTCAATACCGTCAGAATTGACGCTTGTGACATTTTATTAACAGTAGTCAGCTCACGATCAACGCCTCTGACACTGAATTAAAATTAGCCAGCCCACGATTAACGCCTCTGAAACTAATTAAATCTAGCCAGCCCACGATTGACACCTCTGGCATTTTATTTTGTCAGTAACGCCAGAATTGACGCTTGTGACATTTTATTAACAGTAGTCAGCTCACGATCAACGCCTCTGACACTGAATTAAAATTAGCTAGCCCACGATTAACGCCTTTGAAACTAATTAAATCTAGCCAGCCACGATTGACACCTCTGGCACTTAATTAAAATTAACCAGGCCACTTTTATAATATCCCAGATAGCAAAACCTGTCGTTGCGAGTATAGCATCTCAGCTGACAGCCAAAGAATCATATCGCTGCCGTTTTCTTTCGCACACACACTCTCACACTTGTTACTTTGACGCAATGGGTGCGTTCAGCCGATACTCCGCTAGCCTAGCGCACGTAAGCAGCGAGCGCTTTGCTACCATTTGCTACGGAAAAATTTGGCTGGACAGAAGCGCTAGTAGCCGTCCAGCCGATACTTCGATAGCGCTAAGCGGCGTTGCAAATCAAAACCGCTACCAAACGAGCGACTGCTCACGATTGCTAGGCTAGCGGAGTATCGGCTGAACGCACCCAATCTGTACGTCACGACGTGCACGAGAAGCGAGATCTGTCACGAGAGAGAGATCGTCTAACAGCGTACTGTCCGGCCCGCTCGCGACGCGAGACGCGCATTCATTTGTTTACGCGGATTCGTAACGGTCGCGTGCCGTACGTAAATATACAGGCCGCATCTACCGGGCGTGAAATATACGCAGAGGAGTCACTGGTTGTCAAAAGCCACTAATGGATGTTTTATTCCAATTTTTACAATGTATAATTATGTTGCATACATTTTACAAATAATTTTTATCTTATTTGAAAATAAAAAAATAAAAAAATTAAACTATTTTTTTTTATGTATTTGGTGCACTTTTAATGTTGTGATATCTCCTTTATAACATGTTATTTATTTTATTACTTTTTCTACAATTTATACTTGTCTTGCAAAGAATATATTATGCATCTGTGCCATTTGTGATAGCTGATTATTACTCTACACTATGTCAAAACGACATTGTAAAATTCTGTCTCTTCGGATTTTTAGTTTCAATTAGTATAATAAATTAACGATTTATAAGATTATGCATATGAAACATTATTTACATTATTTTTTATAACGTCGTAAACAATATAATACTTTTCAACATCAACTACTCGATTATTCTTATAAAACGGCATAATTTTAAAAAATTTGTATCTACAAAACTATACGTATTATACAGTTTATACACTTATTTGTTATCATAATATTCTTGTAACAGGTAATAGAAAGAACTGCGTAAAATTAAAAAATATAATTCTATGTTTCTGTTCTTTTAAAAATTCATTACTGTTTTCATTTATCCTATTACAGTATAAACGTAAAGCCATTAGAGAGTGAATGATAATGTACTAATATAAAAATACTTTACAATCATACAAGTTATATAAAACAATATCGTACAATAACGATTGTCGCTGAGTAAATACTAAATGATGAGATGTTGTAATATAATGACGATGTAAGTAAAATACATAATACGGACACGGTGCGTGCTAAAGAAACTCAGTAGGTCAATTTTAAAGTAGAATAATAGTCAGCTAACACAAATGGTAAATATGCATACATATTCTTTACAAGACAAGTACAAATTGTAGAAAAAGCAATAAAATAAATAACATGTTATAAAAGAAATATTACAAACTTTAAAATTGCACCAAATACATATAAAAAACAGCTTCAATTTTTCTTTTATTTATTTGAAATAAAAATAATTATTTGTAAAATGTTGAACATAAATTACATTGTATAAATAAAAAAAAAACTATCTCTCAGTGGCTCTATGGTAAAGTTGCTGTTGCTGTCGCTGTCTATCCGTCTATCCGAGGCTCGCGGTTATCGTGTGCTCGCTTTCACAGGCGAGAATATCCGTCGTTCACGGAATCTCTGTCCGTAGCTCGCGGCATAAAGATTAAATATTGTACATAATTATTATTTTTATTATAGACAATTACATACTTAAAGAGACTTTGCAATTAAATTCAAATTCTCTGTCACTCGTAACTCCTTCGACCAGTCGCGCACAATAATAATATATAATCATATGTTACATACCATTATTACATTTACACATGTATGATCATGGCTGCGATCCACTTGACGCTACAAATGCTCTGAAGCGTTCTTCTTCTTCTTTCTTCATTGAAAGAAAGAGAAGAGGAATGCTGCGAAGCATTTGTAGCATCAATAGCCCAGTAAAATGACAAAATTGGAGGAAATAATTCGTACAGGCTGAAACTTTGTAAACAGGCTTGTTTTAGGGTACTATTTAACATATTAAAAGTCCCCATGTGTAGACGCTACGTTGCGGGCAGGGGAGGGTCCAAAAGGTCCAAAAAACCAGTTTTTCGCAAATAACTCGGAAAATATCAACTTTACGGAAATTTATGTAGATATAAAAATTGTAGCTTACAAAATTCCGCACAATTTCGTTTTTGATTCAAGTCTGTACGACCAAATGGAGCAGAGATAGAATTTTTTTAAACACCGGTAGTTTTGTAACGCAACGAAAACGCGTACGCGCGTCGCGCATATATATATGCGTTCATATATATATGAAGTAATGAAAAAAGGTGAAAATTATTATCCACATATTTTTGGACTAAAATGTTAATTTAACAAAAATTTATTTTTTTTCTTTAATATTTAAACGCCTATAACTCATCAACGTTTCAATGAAAAAAGGTCTACGACGTCTCATTTTAAAGATAATTAAAATATCTTCAAGAAAAATACATAACATTACTGCCTCCAACCAATCAGAAAAAGTTATTTTCCAAAATGCACTCAAAAATGACATTTTTATCGATAAAATTACGTAAATTTTAATAAAAAATAATTATTTAGTGTAAAACAAGCGTTATCCGACCTGTACGCAATATTAGATAATTTTGTGCGTCAATAAAAAAATCAGCGTTCGTCGTACGAAAAAAATACAAGGGTCCTTTTTTGTTGCAAATTTCGTCCACAACAAGACGCATATAATAAAGTTCGTCTCAAATAAATTCTAAGGCCTGAAAACAGCGAAAAACTAAGACTATTCCAAAAAATCAAAAGTTTTTTGCTTACATAGCTACAAACTAAAGAAAAAGGGTCTAAAAATCGGTTACACCATGAAAACTATTCTTTGTAGTTCTCAGATGATGTGTGATTTTTTGGGGATTTTTAATTCCATTTTAAATGACGGAAAAAAATCACTGACGCAATATCAAAAAAACGAGGGTTTTCGAGATCCGAGTCTCGGACTTTGACGGCGCGTGCAAGCTAAATGACTGACTTGACGATAAATGTTGTTTAGATCATTATTGTACATAATTTTACGCTCTACGAAAAAGGTATGTATAGTTAGTTACCCTATCTTGCTTAGTTTTCGAGATATTTGAGAAAAAATTTAAAAATTGCGTTTTTTGTTGATAATATTGTTAATAACTTTTTAATGCGCGTTAATTTTACGAAGCAAAATAAATCCCACTTACAGCACCTCAAATCAATGTGATTCATGGTGGTTGCAACCTGGGAAGAGTAATTGGTTCGATGTCTAATATGACTGGCCTAATATTCGTCTTAATTATTTGTCGCTTGTCTTAAAAAAATGTGAATAACTATAATGAATATAAAGTTATTATTTTTTACTTTTATATATTGCAGAATAAGTTATTTTAATACACTCTTATGTTAAAAAAATTTCTTTTTTTTAAAGCAGGGGTCGAACTTGAGACGTCCGGCATTCCAGCCAGTCGCCTTACGCGCTCGACCACGCATATTATTTAGCAGTGACTCTACGGACTCGATACATTATGTACATAAAAAAAAATTATATGTTATAAGTAAACTATTGCGCATTGACACAAGTGACTTTATCTTTTATTACTAGAGAGGTGTACAACATATTAAAAATACAGCACAATACAAGAAGTACGACATTGGTTGTCTCCTCAGATTCACGCTGTGAACGCATAACGGAGCAGCCTCGATCACATGAGTAAAGCGGGGAGCACACACTTCTGCACAACGCATAATGCGTAAGCATAAGAAAATTGATTCGTCCAATCACATGTGCATAAGGAAATAGACCAATCAGCATTATGCGTTGTGCAGAAGTATGTGCTCCCCGCTTTATACTCATGCGATCGAGGCTGCTCCGTTATGCATTCACAGCGTGAATCTGAGGAGACAACCAATGTCGTACTTCTTGTATTGTACTGTATTTTTTAATATGTTGTACACCTCTCTAGTAACCAAAGATAAATCACTTGTATCAATGCGCAATAGTTTACTTATAAGGGCCGGGGCACGAACATTGTCGTAGCGTCTTACGCCACCTTACGTGAGAATTGCCTTACGCCACACGTAAGCCAAACGTACGGCA
>JASTWL010001002.1:0-59957 GCA_035220575.1 Temnothorax rugatulus
CGTCGACAACGATTGGCCCACTTGCCGCCACGAGGCACGAGCTTTTCACCGCCGCGGGTTAATATAACGATACCCCACCGTCTCCCTATTAAGGGAGACAGTCGGTTTTACCGTCGGGTCCTTCGGGAGGGACCCGAGACCTCGCGCATGTCGGCATCGTTCTCATTAAAGAGCGCGTTCGCTGCGGGCTCGATGCTTCCGTGTGCGCGTGTATACGTGTGTTTTTAGGTGTGCTCAGACGATTGGTCGTGTGGGTACATAACGAGGCGTACGGTCGCGCGGTGGCGTATTTTCTGCGACAGTATCGTCGCGGGAATTTAGCGACGGCCGGAAATGGCGTCGGACTGTCGCGAGGACCGGCCGTGGGATTTCAACTTGGAATTAGCGAGACGTATGTCATTCTTATCACGTTAATGTCTTTTATTCGGAAGGATGGAATTGAGGACAAAAGTACTAGGAGACGATTCAGTCGACGATAAAAATACTTTAAGGCAATTTAATATTGACCGATGATGACAATATTCAGAAACGGTACTAGTTGACGATATTGCTTAGTGATATTTGTAGTATCTCTTTGCCTCTGATGTGTGTGTAAGTAAATATTAGTATTTTTTAACAATCATCACTAACAAATTTATTTCTGGCAAAATACTCTGACTCTTTAATTCGGATCTATGATTGGTATCTTTCATTGTCATTGACGAGAATGTATCTTATCTTATCATTATCGGATTAATTACCTAATCTGAGTATCCATTGTGTGTCGTCATGAGATTGCTTTTATCTTCTAGAATGACTCTCTGCACGAGAGAAAAAGAGAAAAATACAACGTTTTTATTATACTTCACTATACAAGCCATTTAAATTTGCATTGCGAGCGCCAAACCCAAGCGTAGTATTTCAATTTCAACGAAGCGAAAAATATCGGTATTTCCATGTCGTTTCACACGCAAGACACTTAGCAACTTGTCACTGACGAAAGCGCCTTATATTTTACCGCTTTCGAGACTTAAATCTCTCTAGCCCGTTTATAATCTATTTTGGAAGTACGCAGACAGATAATTCGCGGAAGAGTGGTAGCCGTCCTAAAGAGATTACCCATATAGGGTTTTACTAACGGCCCTATTCTGGCCCAAAACTGGCCGCCAAGTCACCAATATTGGCGTGATAATGGCAGCCATGACTGGTCCAGCAATGGGACTTCTCTGGAATGATAACTTCGGTCCAGCAATGGGTAACAATGTACGGCCAAATGTGGTAACCAATCATGGGCCATTAATGGCTAATCTATTATGCCAATAATAGCGCTCTTATGATGCCCGGCTTAGCTAAATTATTTTTTTATTGCTTATTGCATTTTTATTAAAAATTTAAAAAGTATCTAGCGAAATATACTTTCATAAATGTATATTTGTAATAATATATTTAAGCAACAAAGCATAAAAAACAATTTGATTAAGCCTGATGGCATTGTAAAAAAGCCATGTTGGCCTTCTTACCATGCAGTAGAGTTATTACTCGGAAAAGAAAAGTTTTTGACAACGTTAATTGACCTGGCTTTGTTCCGAGACGAACGATCAAATACTTCTTACAAATAGAACCCTGCTGAGCGGCCCTAGTTATAGGAATCGATGTTGAATTTTAATTACGAGTAAGGATACTGGCGATGCGCTGCGTAGCGGGCGCGAGCCGAACTCTCTCGCCGCGCGAGCCCGCGCTGCCGCTCACAAATGGCGCACACTCATATGCCAAGCATGGGCGAATACAGTAAGCCAAGTATTGGTCAATCATTGGTCACCGTATGTCGGGCCAAACATTAGCGCCATAGCAAAATGTACAGTTCCTTTATCTGAATGGCACCCAATCATTCGCCAAGCATGGTCCACTATAAAATGCCAAGTATCGGCCAATCATCGGGTACCATATATCGGGCCAAGCATTGGCCCTGTTGTTAAGTCTGGCAAGAATGGCACCCAATCATTCGCCAAGCATGGTCCACTATAGAATGCCAAGTATCGGCCAATCATCGAGTACCATATATCGGGCCAAGCATTGGCCCGGTTGTTAAGTCTGGCAAGCCCTATATGGGTTATCAAGTATGTTGACCGGATGATTTATCTGCCGCAACAGAATCTCTCTTACAAGTGCTTATCTCATTCCGCGTCGTTCGCCATCCCCTTTCAGAACAACATTCGGTCTCCGACCGACGCCGCGACGGCAAGGGCGAACGAAGGTAGGAAACGTGGATGGAGGTAACATGGAAAGAAGAGAAGGCAAGCGGAGGTGGAGGACGAGGTCCTGCGGCACATTGTTCTCTCATGGAATCCGGAGGTTCGCGCAATTATTTTCAAGCGGCCATCCGACGAACGGAAATCCACTCCGTCATCGTGAAACAAAATCTAGAGAGTCCGCTTTCTCCCGAGGGCTTCGAGAGGTATGGAAGAGGACGAAGGTGGAAACGAGAGAGGGCACTCGCGAGAGAGGACCCTCTCGAGGCACGCAGTTTCCGGCGTTATCGATCCCGTCCTACGCTCACCCGACCTCTGTCCTCCGCACGCACGTCGGCAGGCAGGACCTCTCCTTCTCTATCCTCTGGGAAACGAAGAGATAGAGTTTCGCTTCTACTCGCGAAACCTTAAGCCGGCGTTATTACGACTTTCACTTAACGCCGTGCAATTTTTAGTCTCCTCTATCCTTTACCCTGCCGCATTAAGCAATCGGATACTCTCCTTTATTCTTTTCCTGGCCGGAGCTATTCCATTTGTTAGCCTAAAACGATACTTCTAATTGTTTTCCACAAAGTGTTTCCAGATTAATGGTATTTATTTCATAGATCTTTTGATCAAAGATATAATATTTCTTGAAAATGCTAGCTTATTGTTTATTTCCTAATTAATTATATAATGAAAAATTTAGAACAGAGAATCAAGGCTTAAATTGAATTATTGCTGACAAGGATAACTTAAAATGAACTAAAATACAAGATGTTAAGGGGATCCTATAGTGAAGGCCGAACTTCCTCGACGTCGGTAATGTCAACATTTCTAGTCCTGTTTTCTATGTTATATATCTATATCTGTCCTTGTCTAACGAGAGGCATCTGTCCTTGTTCGATTGCTGCGCCATCTCTGCTCACTAGCCTGCGTGTATATTTTTGTGGAAAATATACACGATTTCTTCGAAGCTCTAATTTTTTTTCTAGGCTCTCAATCTCAATTTAAACGGTACGTTATTGTTTGTGCACGTTTTCTGAAGAGTGGGAACATTTCATTTCGTACATATAACCTATACAACTGTTTATATTAGAAAATATGGTTATGAGGTGACAGCATTTTTAAATTTTTTTTAAATTATCACTAATTTTTTATATTCCCACTCTTCATTAGTACTTATACTTTACTCCTGTAAAAGGATTTTGCGATCTATAAAGCCGTTTCAAAGAACGAGCTCTGACTGTTTTTATCGGTATCCAGGATCCCCTTAATATATACTGTCTTTTACTTAACCCTACCCATAGAGTTAACACTTATTAGTTTGTTAAAATTTGATTTCTAAAAATTTAGTTTCTTGTTCATTTCAAACTACAAATAATTGTCTTATAAATCCAATTTACAATTAAAATTAATTAATTAATCAAATAGATTTAGTAGACAGTAACAACGAAATTCTTATTAAAAAGATCTAAACCTTTGTATACTTAACGGAAATAGTTTAAATGTAGAATATTATCTATTTGCATTTTTAAAGCTTACTTTTCATTAAGGGAAAATTGACTCCGAATTGACGGGAGAAAAATTCGTCGATAAAAGAGACACTTTGTCTAATACCCGATAGTCAATTGTCCTTTATTCTACCATTTACTTGAGACAATGAAATATCGATGCTTCTATTCCGAGATACTCGTTCGGTGCTTATCTATAATGAATTTAAAATTGTCCCCCGAATGAAAATCGATTCGCTCGCGGCGATCCGATTCAAATTGTGATTCGGAGTCCGATACCGAAGCAGTAATCGACCAACTAACCAACGGGATCAATGCCATTCGACTTCCCATTTGATCGGGAAAGCTATTGCGGATTCCGGCAACGCAAATATGCACGGAAATCAAATATCGGTCGCCACCGTCGTCGTCGTTCGCAATAAGTTGACTTTCGACATTTATTTAAAAAAACTTTAACCCGACCGACCGACCGGCCGGGATCGATCGAATGAATCGTTACATCCCGACTGCGAGGATTATTCATTGATGCCCCTCATCCCCGATAATTCTCGAGTATCGCAAACTTTGAAATTCGATCATCTAGACTAGAGCAGTCGATTCAAATTTCCTATAAAACTTCTCCAATAAAAAAAATTCACGCAGATAAAGTTTAGAGCGTTCATAAAAAAAATTAAAAAATTGTTTTAATTAAAAAAATTATAAAAGAATATATATTTATATGAAAAATTATAACAAAAAACCAATTTAAAAGTAATAAACAAATAACAAAAAACAGAACAAATTTTTTTGCAGACGCATATCACATTTGATTATTTCTAAAAAGCTACTACTAAAAAAATAACTTTGTTATTTTTTTCTCGCACGTGAAAAGGAATATGAGGCATAGTATAAGATAATAGGTATCAAAATAGGTCCCTTTCAGACTCTTCTTCTTGCATTTTCCGCTCACCTGAAAGTACAAAAAACGTAGCGCAACGACGACTTCGCAAAAACGACAATGACAAAGGGAAGCAACCTCTCATGGAGGATCGACGTGCGTCGACTGCTACTAGTTGAAATAGAAAAAGAGAATAAGAGAAAAAAAGAGACAAACGCAAAGAGGCAAAAGGATAAAGCAGAAAGAAGCGAAAAGATCCGAGGATAAGACAAACGCGCAATGTGAAAAACAGAAAGGAATGGATATAGCAGAAATTCACAATGAGAATAAGAGATCTTAAAAGAACTACGAAACAATGTCGTAAGACATGCCATCTGAAGACCGTATATTCTGAAAAAAATCGACGAAAACAGGCGAAGAGATATTAATACATTAAGGTAGTTGTGTCGTAAAATCCATTTTCATAGGAATCTTTTAAAATTTGAACAGCATATTAATGTAAACACGCTCTACACACACGTGCAAGTAGAAAAAGCTTGACTATACCAAAGTTGAAATAATGGAAATCAAACTTAGCACTTTTTACATGTATCGTAGGACGAAAACGGCTTCCTATATCACGTTTGTAATTGTAACGATCAAACTACTCATACGATTTTAATGAAAAACAAAGAGATGACAAAAGAGACTTGTAAAAATATTCTTACAAAAGTACAAGACCCTTGTCTATCTTAGTTTTGAACCAATTGTTACACAAAGTACACAATTTCTCATAGCGGTGGACGCGTACGACAGCTAACCTGTAAAGATCTTGCAACACTGCGCATATGAAGATTAAATATATATGTAGTTCAGACATTGCCGCTAAAGCTTTAAGTCTTTTCTTCAATACTTTTTCTCTCATTAATCTTCCTTTGTAACGTTCAACAGACATTTTCGCTTCTATTTCTTCTATTCTATTTAAAATAACCTCGATAGCATACTACGCGAGCGTTGCGAGCTTGGTATACTGACATTACTGACGCGAGTAAAAACAGTGAAAACAGTACAAGCTCAGTCAAAAGTTTTACACAGATATGTAGAGTTTTCCGTACATTATCGTATTGCAGTGTGATCATTATTTTTGACTAATACTGTCGCAACACAACTACCTTAAATTAGATAGTAATCAGATTCTTATCATTATACATTTGCTATGTTAGTACTATTAATATTATATGTTTTAATTTTTCGCTTAGATTGAATACGTTTATTAATAATTTCCTTCTCTCTTTCTATGTACATATATGGTCTAAAAATACTCTAATATCATCCGATTATGGTACCCTGTCCGGAACAGCGTGTACATTCGTCCAACGAAATACATACGCATCTGCATCGGAAGTTTACACGAGCTGTGTTGTAACGAGTCTGACATCGTGGACAGCAAACAGCGCGTACAGCAGCGGTATTACGTATACGGGTTGCGACGACACGGCATCAGGGACACCGAGCTACTTATGGGGCCGAGTCGCCACCGGAATTTCAATGGAGAAAAGCGACTGCACTGAGAGAAAAATATATGGTATTTAGAACCATAATGACATAGTAAAACAATTATAGTTAGAATTATCATATTTATAGTAAATGTTACCATAATGTTGGTTATAATAACAATATAGACATAGTATAACTGACCCATGTAAAATTTTTACCATAAATTATAATCATTTTAAGTAAAAATATAGTAGGATTGCAAATTTTGGTTCATAATAACCATTTCATATGGTTAGACTAATTCATGTCATAGTAAGGCTGACTATAAATCTGTCCATTTTACTATATTTTGCATGTTTAACTAAACTATAAATATATGGTTGATGCCAAAATTAACTATAAAATATAGTGAGATTATAGTTATTTCAACTATTTTTTTCTCTCAGTGTGGAGAGGAGTACGGAAAAAGCGATAAAGTCGGAAAATGACGAATGTCGCCCAGACAATTACGAGAGCTTCTTCATCATGAGAAATCGAGAGAAGAAAAAAAATTGATGCGCCATTCTTTTTGCGTTTTATGACATTCATCCTGACGAAATATTAGAAAAAAATAAATATTTCTTTCGAAACAATTTCTTTCTTACATTCAACAGATTAAATTCTTAATCATTGTCATCTCAGAAAAGAAAGAAATTCAATAGGGCTCATGCACAACGAGAGGAATAAGGAACAAGGAATTAAACATAGAGAGAATGTCATAGTCGCATTTTTTTTCAAGACAGTCTTGATTCTCTGACAATTCTCTCTATATGTTTAATTCCTTGTTCCTTATTCCTCTCATTGTGCATGAGCTCATATTCTTTTTTAGAAAATAAAGAAACATTTGCCGGCATTACACGTATTATCATTTCGTTCTTTTATTGCCCTGCCTACTATGTCCCTGATAACTAAATAAAATTACATTTTTCACATTTTTTAAACATAACTTTTTTCCAAAATGATTGATTCTATAATGACCATTTTCCTATTTGTCTATTTCAGAATATAACATTACGGTATTATTTCTCCGTCCTCAAAATGCACTGAATACGGTTTAAATCGATACTTCAGATGCAGAAATCTCCTTCGTGTCGGGAAAAAACGCGAACGGCGAGAGATTCTTTACTCGCCCCCCGACAGACGAAATGGCGCAGGTTTATGCTCGTTTTAGAGTCCTTTTTATTTTCGGTTTACGAAGCGAGCATGTCGAATAGCCAATCAGAGTCCTATTAGCCCAGTAAAATGACTCGAAATTTGTCGATTTGGAGGAAATAATTTGTACAGGGCTGAAACTTTGTAAACAGGCTTGTTTTAGGGTACTATTTAACATATTAAAAGTCCCCGTATGTAGACGCTACGTTGCGGGCAGGGGAGAGTCCAAAAGGTCCAAAAAACCAGTTTTTCGCAAATAACTCGGAAAATATCAACTTTACGGAAATTTATGTAGACATAAAAATTGTAGCTTACAAAATTCCGCACAATTTTGTTTTTTATTCAAGTCTGTACGACCAAATGGAACAGAGATAGCATTTTTTTAAACACCGGTAGTTTTGCGACGCAACGAAAACGCTTACGTGCGTCGCGCATATATATATGCGTTCATATATATATGAAGTAATGAAAAAAGGTGAAAAATTATTATCCACATATTTTTGGACTAAAATGTTAATTTAACAAAAATTTATTTTTTTTCTTCAATATTTAAACGCCTGTAACTCATCAACGTTTCAATGAAAAAAGGTCTACAACACGGAGAAAAAGTTACGGTTGCTACAACAGAATAATACTGTTAATTTTCGCCCATCCATACAAAAGGGTTATGGAAACCATAGTACTCTGGAAGTGACCTATATGGTTGCCCTAACCTTAGTGAGGGTAGCTACTATATGGATGTTGCAACCATAATATATGGATGTTGCAACCATAATATATGGATGTTACAACCATAATGAACAAATATTTACCCGACAAAAAAAATTATTTATTTCGAAATTTTATTACTATTTTTTAACTAAATTTGTTTCTTAAGATGCAGTCTATGATTATAAATATTTTCTGGTATCTGAAAAAAACACTTACCTTGGTGGGATTCGAACTCGGGACCTCTGGATCGTGAGCCAACTGCCTTACGTGGTAGACTACTTCTTAATTTAATGTGAGCGTTATATATAGTCTACATATGTCATAACCAGCGCAAATATATAATTTTTCAAAAATCATCTTAAAAAACAAATTTAGTTTAAAAAGAGTAATAAAATTTTAAATATATGATATAATATTTCCTAATGTCGGGTGAATGTCAGAAACCAGTGTCGGCTCATTACGAAATTTTGTGTTCGTAAATATATTTATGAAAAAAGTATATTTATAAAGTTAAAACATCCTTATCAAATTCACTTTATTCTATGCAGAAATTCTTTTGCGCGTGCAATGGAACTAAACTCTCAATCATGCAGTGATTCAGTGCTGTACCGTGCAGCTATATCTTATGGATCTCTCAACCATAATATTTGTGCTGCAGACCACATAAGAGTGATAACAATAATCCTTTGGTTGAGGCAACTATATACGAGGGTATTGTAACCGAATGTCACATATCGTAAGAACTACGGTTATGAAAACTGTATAAATGAGCATATCTTAACAGCTACTTTCGATGTAATATCAATTTAACTTGAATTCACATACATTTCTTTTTCAATCATAGAGAATGTTGTTGTAACAACCGTAGCAATTTTCTCCGTGAACGTCTCATTTTAAAGATAATTAAAATATCTTCAAGAAAAATACATAACATTACTGCCTCCAACCAATCAGAAAAAGTTATTTTCCAAAATGCACTCAAAAATGACATTTTCATCGATAAAATAACATTTTTGAGTGCATTTTGGAAAATAACTTTTTCTGATTGGTTGGAGGCAGTAATGTTATGTATTTTTCTTGAAGATATTTTAATTATCTTTAAAATGAGACGTCGTAGACCTTTTTTCATTGAAACGTTGATGAGTTACAGGCGTTTAAATATTGAAGAAAAAAAATAAATTTTTGTTAAATTAACATTTTAGTCCAAAAATATGTGGATAATAATTTTTCACCTTTTTTCATTACTTCATATATATATGCGCGACGCGCGTACGCGTTTTCGTTGCGTCGCAAAACTACCGGTGTTTAAAAAAATGCTATCTCTGTTCCATTTGGTCGTACAGACTTGAATAAAAAACGAAATTGTGCGGAATTTTGTAAGCTACAATTTTTATATCTACATAAATTTCCGTAAAGTTGATATTTTCCGAGTTATTTGCGAAAAACTGGTTTTTTGGACCTTTTGGACCCTCCCCTGCCCGCAACGTAGCGTCTACATATGGGGACTTTTAATATGTTAAATAGTACCCTAAAACAAGCCTGTTTACAAAGTTTCAGCCCTGTACGAATTATTTCCTCCAAATTTTGTCATTTTACTGGGCTATATAGGAAAGAAACGAAATAACTGCCGCGATCAACGGATTTTCCTCACTAGCCAAGATCGTCGTTTCACGTGTATGCATAAATAACTATCGTCTTTATCGCATTATCGTTTTTATAGAATTTATATGTAAGAAAAATGACGCAAAAAATATTATTAATTAATTTTTTAGATATAGCTTTAATTTATTATTAATACATATAAATTTTCTACTAATTAAACAAAAGATTTTAAATCTAGTCGTTATTTCTATGAAAGTTTTAGAAAATAAAAAAATAACTAATGCACTTTTTTTTATAAATTTAAAACACTTTGAGTTTCTAGGTTCCTATAGAACTTTTCTGATATCCTATTTTATTTAGAAAAAAAAAAGGATTATGCTGATTTTATTTTAATAATAAAATCTTTTAGGATTAAATAACTCTTATATTCGCTACTCAATTTCATTTCACAAATATTGTATTCTCATTCTCTTGTATCTTTATCCCATAGGAAAATAAGGAGTAGCAAAAATAAAGCTGCAAGCAGTAAATATAAATAAAATCGCGATAATTTCATCGTTGCCCGGTGGCGAATATTCCTACGAAGATTATTACTCTCCTTAGCATCCAAGTCGACGAAGCGACTCGGTATGCTAATACCGACGCGACGCGGATAAAAATACGGCTAGCAATCAGCGTTTATATGAAAAACACTCCTCCGACACCCCTCCGACATCCACCCTGACAAACTGCCCCCGACCGACGTCGCCGCTTTGCGATGCCGCGATATTACTCGAGCCTTGCCTCCTGCGAGCCAAGTCCGCACTCTTCTCCTCTTGCGGCTTTCTTTCATCGTCGAGAGCAGAAAATAACTGGAACTTTGGACGGATAATGCGAGACGCCCACACCCTCAGCCACCCTCTCACGCCGTCCTCCATCCCGCGACTTTTCTGCGGATTTTCATCGAAAATCTTCTTTATTCGTCTGTTCGTCTGCAAGCGTCAGCTCAAAATGAGCGAGATAACAGAAGTAATGGGTTGTGCTAAAACGCTATCCTACGTTACAGCCATTTTATATTGTATCTTGTTGTAAGCTAACTATTGTTTGAATATATCTAATTTGATATTTTTCATCGGAAATCGAAGCTTTCTGTATTAAACAATTTATCACCTCCAATATTAAATGTAATATTTAATACAGATTTGTGTAGTATTGTATAATTTGCAGGATATCTCAATATTCTTGTCTTATTAAAAATATGGACTCTATTATTTCTTAGCAAAAAGATTAATAGTGATAATTGTTCAAACAAAAATAGATTTCGAATTTCACAAGAAATAACATATCTTCGCAAACTATATTTTCATGGATTCTAGAACATTATTTTAATGTTGCTGTGCTATGATACAACGAGGCGGCATCGCCGAGATGTTAGAAGCGTCGGGAGGAGATTATCGAAAATGATGCACAATTTCGGCGCTACGTTGTTTCGCGCAAAACACAATGCAACCGGCTGCAGCGACAGACCCTCATGAAAAATTGATCTCCGGCACTGAAAAGAGCGTAACACCGTGTTTCCAGCGCGATAAGTGGACCTGAATAAAATATGATTAACGACGGATCGTTACTCTTGTGCCAAGTTACTGCAGCTACTGTGTCGGGAGAGGCATGTATCGCGTGTGCTTTTCGTCTCTCGCATTGTCGTCGTACGAAACAATTTCGGACGGTAAATCATGCCAAGAATTCCACGGAATTCTTACGTGACCGCGCACCAACCGGGATATATTTTAATGACAAATTCTTTGAGGAATTCGGAAATGACCTCCTCTGAATACTTAATAAATGACTACCAAAAGCTATTTTCTTTTCATTTTTGACTCAATATCCTGGAAATTGAATTTGAAATCTCACAACCAAAGTTTGCGTGAACATCAACGGATAAGCGCGATTTAATTTCAAATTGGTAAAGTAAACTGTGCGTTAAATTTTTGCTGAAAAAGATCCGTTTTAGATTAACCCATTTCGAACGAATCTATAATCATATCGAGTTATCGTCTCCGCGAGTTGCGGAACATTGTAACAGAATTCCGCTTCCGATAACCGATCGCCCGGGTTAACGCGATTAGCTCGTACGAGCCGAGTCGAGAAATCCTGACTGGCAAATTGGATTCTATTGAACTTGCGATTTTCAGGCACCATTAGCGACCCTGCGGGAGAGACGTACTCCACTCGGCCTGCTTAATGGCGCGGGGACCATTTGGGATCCGGCCGCGAACGGGGTCCAATCGGGTACAAGGCTAGAATAGCTAAATCGTAGCCGTATCGTGAAAATTGTCGTGACGGCCGCGATTGCACGGAATATAAATTAGCAGAATATCGACAGTTTTACACTGACGTTATTGTCCGCGAAAATTTGCAACCGTTATCAAATGGAAACTTCGCATTTCCTTACTTCAATATTGATGACTATTTAATTGAGCATATTTTATTTAGAATCGAAAATATCTTCAATTAAAGACGGACACAAGGGAATATTTCCAAAGTTTGGGCGAATCGCATTTGAGCATCACAGAAGCCAAAGATTAATTCTGTGTTTTTTGTAAATTTCTTGATTTTGGTATTCAAAAGGCATATATGATAAACTTATAACTTTATCAATGATCTCTCTATCCTTTTTATTTCATGGAACTGGTCAGTTCAGTTTTTGAGAATCTCATTTGTCTCTGGGATGCATTATTTATATTTTGTTTCTACCGAAACGTCAACAACTCACTGCAGTTATTCTAGCTCGAGATAGTACAGAGGTATCGCAGGAATTCCTAAATGCGACGATCGGCGGCGGAGCATCGAAAAATTCTTACGTCTTCGTTTGGACGGCGGCCAAGGACGGGTTGCTCAACTTCGACACTCGCATCTACATTCGCGATGGTGCTCTCCGTCTCCCTCCGTCTGACGTACAATGTCACCAGAACAATAATTGCTATGCGCGATTACGCCAGTCGAAAACGGTAATCGCGAGTCGGTGCACGTACGCCTGAGCGCGTATAAAAGTACGCCACCCCGAGAGCACGAGCATCAATCGATCTTCGATCTTCGAGCTCTCCGAGGCTTTCCCGATCCTCTCTCAACAGCCATCAGACATGAAGTACTTCGCTGTGAGTAAAATAATTACATTTCTCTTCGTAATATCGACACTGCAGAGCTAATATAACAGCTGTGTAATAAGAACATCAATAGATAGTCAAAAAATTTTTGACTGACTTTCGGACAGTAACATTTCGCGATACTTGTTCAATTCTAGCATGGAAAGAAATATCGAGATTAAAAAGCCCTCGTAATCACATATCTCGCGTTCTCACCATCGATAATAAAAACAGAAGGCATTTTCTTTATTTTACGCTGGCCTCAAGCATCAATTTAAAAAACTGGAAGTTTAATAGTCCTGAGTCTTTCAATTTCACGTGTTCTTTAAAGAGCGCATCGGACGCTTTTTAACGCAGTGACACGCCTTTATACTTCTCTTTGACGTCCACAGGCTATCGCTCTGTTCGCCCTGGTGGCCGTCGCCCTCACGGAGGCGAAACCCACCGGAGTGGAGTCCATCGAACCGGCGGCGCGGGCCGAGTCCACCTCGCCGGAAGCGGGCAGGAACAAGAGAGGGTTGCTGCTGAGCGCGGCTTACACAGCGCCGCTCGCTTACAGTGCATACACCGCGCCGGCCCTAGCGTACTCCGCATACAGCTACCCCTATGCGTACACGGCCTATTCGGGCTACCCCTATTACGCCGCCGCCTACAGCGCGCCCTATTACTTGGCCTAGATACGCGACCGCACGAGCCCGAGGGAACACGCCAAACTACCGACCAGCCTCTCTAATTTCAACGACGACAACCGGCCGCACGAGGAGAACACACTTGCGACGCGATCACGTAAGATAGTTTCATCGACAGAAGTATCTCAATCGGAATATCCGATACGTCAAATAAAATCTGTTTCCGTCAAGAAAAGTGTTCGGTTCGTTCACAAGTGAAAAGGGTTATCTATTTGCTTGGATTCGATTTTCGAGGAAAGGGATTTTGTTTTACGAAGGTACTTTACTCGAGTTGCGCCGGCTCTTTGCAAATTATTCTTTGCAACTTGTTCAAGAGTCATACAGGCACGCGGAAAAAATATGGGCATGACGCAAATAGTCATTCGTATGCATGATAGAGATTCTAAGAGGAACGCGAATAAACAGGAAGCGAACCATATTAAGAATCAGGCCTTATTCGAGTGAGGTACCTTCACTTTCGTTGCCGGTAATACCTCTCTTACAGTTGTATCTGTGGACTATGTTATTTACTCTCTAAGGAAAATACTCATACATTTATATGATCTATTTGAGGGACACTTATTACACTATCACATATATGCACACGTATCTCTATAGTATCTCTTATCAAATAATCTACGTATTTACATGAATATGAATGAAACGGACCGTCCACCATCTGGATTTGTACAAAGAGAACCATTCGCACAACGCGAGATATGATATACATATATTACATTGCACTTTATTATATAAAATGTGAAAAAAGATCATTGATAAAGCGTTGTCAAGAATGTCTCTTTGCGCATACGATGCATTTATCATATAATTCAGTGAAAATGCTGCAATTATAATATCACATACAGTGTATTCTGCTATTTCGCCTAAATGTCTGTATAAATCTGAGTTTTCACGAGAAAAATCTCAGCAGCGTGATTCTGTATAACATCTCTTATCGCATAAAATATTAACAAAAAAAAATTGACGAAACGCTGCTAATTCTTCTTCGCGCTTGTGTATCTTCTATAAGATATCTGCTGTGTATTCATAAAACATGTAAGTCACTGTAGAAAACAAAAATATAACGCATAATGCAACAATACTCACAATGTTTTTTGTCTTTCCTATTACTTCGTAAAATTTATCTGTAAAACGGCGTATTTTTAACAAATACAGGGGGTCAATCATGAATCTTTTCCCCTAGGGTGGAAACGTGAAAAATAAAAAATCTCTCTTTCTATTGATGTTAAATAGAAAGAGATAGTCATATATAAAACTTTTCACTTTCCACGTTCCACATTAATACATGATCGACCCCCAGGCCTGACTTTTCCTCCGTCACAAAAATTTAAGGTAAGAGATATGATTAATATTTAATAAGGGTCTTGATATACCTTTAACTTTATTCCCCTTAAGAAAAGTTAATTCCCAGCTGCTTTATACAAATAGAATTTTAATCGGGGCATACTTATACAAGCGGAATATTTAATGTTAAGTAGTTATTAAAGTTAGCCAAGCTGTGGAATTTCAAGGTGTGGAAGGTCGGTATGAACGTCGGAAAAATGTCTCGCTTGACCTAGATATCGCGGGGTGTTACTCTCCAGGCAGATAGAACTGTATTCTCACCAACGACGACGACGACGACAAATGCATTTTTAAACCCATACCTTTAGCAAGAGTTTAGAGATCTTTCAGGAAGAATGGTGGCGCAATGTGTCGCGGAAGACTGCGCGAAAAATTCCTGCGAGAGAGCTTGAAAATAGAGTTTAATGCTCTTTGCAAAGATAAAAGTATCTCAATCTTCTTATCTCACTTATCTAACTTATCTCTCATCTTCATTAAGTCTTAATTAAGAATAATAAAAAATATTCCATCATAAGTTTTCTTTATTTTGTTTGTATTATTCGTTAATTTTCTTCACATTCAACAATTTCACAATTCTACAAATTTTGTATCCTACTTTACCAATTATTAATTTCTTGCATTCTTGTATAATGTTTTATCATTTTTAGGTATATGTACTTTAACAAATAGTAAAATTGTTTTGAATGATAAAAAAATGGATTGACGTTTCTCAAACTAACTGATATGTATTAACTGATGTATAATAAACAATCATAAAAATGTATTCTTTTAATAAAGTAAACGATAAAATATTTTAAAGAAATCACCTCTTTTAACAAGCCAAATAACGGAGAAGATCTTAAAATTTAACAGCCTAAAAAGCCGACGCCCACATAAGCCGTAGCCTATTCAACTTAACGACGGAAGTATCTCCATTGTTCCTCACAACAAATCAACGATAACGGATAATCCATAACGATCGGAAAATCTAAACCATTTTAGCGGAGGTGAAGCGATGGTAAAATTGGCGCGCGTTGCACATCGAATAAAATATATCAGTCAGAAGTGCACTACGCGGCCTATCAGGAAAACGGGAGAAAGGGTTCACAGAGCCGCAGCTTCGATAACTCGGGTATGGAAAAACTTTTAATTGCTTCGTTTAATTGCCACCATTAATCGTTTCGCGTGGTAATTAAGTTGAGTCGCGCGACACATCCGTCGTCGTGCCGGTGCGCTAAATTATACCGGGATTATTTCGCGCCGCGAGGAATGAAGGATTCTGAGATTTCATGCTGATCTTATCCTGAGAAAGAAATAAGCACAAGATACTTTCAGAAGTTCAACCTTCCAACTTTTCATATATTTTAAAACCAATCTCTTTAAATAACAAATACATCATGCAAAATGCAACAATAAAAAAGCTCTACTTTAGAAAAAAATATGCATGCTATAAATAAATTCTATAAATATAGAACAAAAAGAATAAAAATCAGATAAAAAATAAAAGATATATTTAATTAAAATTTAAATAAAATTCTGCAAGACATTCTGCAAAAGTTTATAAGTATAGCATTGACGTTATTTGCATAGTCTTCCAACTTTACGATAGCACATTTAGGAAACCAATTTAATGCATTATCATAAATTAATCAATTGCATTCGCGCCTCGCGGAAATGTCTAATCAAGCCTGAAATAAATCAAATAACCGCCGGAATAATTTTATCGACGGATCTCGTTAAAATCCCAGTAACTGCATTCGCAAATACGTTCGCCGCATTCGAAGTAAAATGCGAATTTCACATGCAACGTGCCGCATATGTCAATGAAACTGCCCAAAAGTTCGCGTGTGCTTCAAACGAATAAATTTCGCGACGATTGCCCTGTTGACTCCTCTATTTCTGGCTATAGGTTTTAGTTCACTGAGCGTTTACTAACAAATATATTTCTCGAACAAAAATATTTAATATTCAGAAAAATTAAAACAGTTTCTTTTTAAAGCCTTGATGAAAATTTTATCAAATTTGCAGTTATATGCATCGACATTAAATATCTTAGAAGCCATCTTCTCCAGATTCTAATAAAATTAAAATTCACCTGAGATTAATCGAGGAGGAAGATTTTATTATCCATTTGCATTTCTGAAACGGTTTCAAGACCGCTTCCTTCAATCGATCATCAGGACTGGAGGCGTTGTCCGTCCCGCGATATTTTCGCTCAACGAATATTATTTCAGGATTCGCCAGGAAATACCGCCACGTGTATCAAACGCCTATTTTATCGAACGTCTCGTATATAACCGGTAAGTACAGAGGCAGCGAACGCACGCGCGTAATCTCGTGATTTGAAGCCCCGTACCGGCGCGGTTACCGAACCGAAACGGCCGGCGCATACTAATAGGCCCTCTCCCAAAACGTCGAGCGCACGTCTCGCGTTGTTTCGCGTAGCCGTAGTTTCCTAGTCTGGTAGCGGTATTAATTGCCGCAACATCGAGTCCGAGCGAAAATTGCTCGGGAATTTCCAATCGCGATAACCGGCGTAACGGCGCGGCATTTCGAACTTTGTAGTAACTTTGTCTCACAAAAGTAATCGATTTTAATTCTTCGTTTCGGCGCTACCAAACCACTAATAATATAATAGTATTCGAAAATCTAATTCTAAAACTGAAAAGGATAAAAATCAGATTCACGAAGTAAATGCAATTTTGCGATATCTTTTCTTTAATTCTTTGACGGATAGCTCAGTTGACTAGCTGCTGCGCGAGATACGTATATACGTTTTTGAATTTTTGCATGAAATATGGAGACCCGAAAGAATCTCTTGATATATCGAAACGTTTTGAATATACGGCCGTTATATTTTCCGCGAAATGGGGTGCATAAATCTTCTCTGTACCATACTACTAAATTTTCTTTCGAAATGCGTTAATCTCGTTATTTATTTGCCGTACTTCGTGAAAAATCATGGAAAGCTCCTCTTCGTCTCATCCTTTATCACATTTTCGTATAAAATATACATAAATGCAGAAACGATTAAGTGCGATGCAAGTTTTCGGTATCTCTGCGAAAGTCGCGACGCATAGCCCGGAAATGTAAGCGACATGCGCAATATGCAATCCGTATAATCACCGCAGTGGCAACTCATGTACATACGGTGTCCCTGATATTGCATACTTTGTCCCGGAAAAGAGATCGCTTGTTTTATTATCAGAATATCAATAACTCTCGAGTTACACATCATTTTAAAAATAAAGTATAAACGAATCATATAAAATTTAATGAAGCAGGTAAATAATAAAAAATTTTTAATTCTAGTGGACGATAATAATGAAATTCGTAGTGCCCTACTCTAAAATGGAAGAAATTAAATATGAAGTTTTTGTATGGACAAAATTTATTCAAGATTTCTAAGAAATAATCTCTAGTTAAAAGAAAACGTACAATGTACGGAACACCAGGTATGTAGATGCAATATTACGAGGTGATCACTCTCGCAATGGCTACACAGGCGATGTAGTAGCGACCCCGGTCATATTTACCGAATTAATTTTCCAGAAAAGTACACGCGGAACGCTATTGTCACCCTCGACCCCTTTAGGCCATTAATTAAACGTAACATTAAATGACATGAGCATGCACTCTTGATGTCTATTCTGTATACCAGGTATATGTCGAAATTTCGAAACATATTACCTCTTATAAGCATGCTTCTCGATTCGAATTATGCACAATTAATTCCATTACATAGAGTGCCTTAAATTGCTATATTAGTTCTTTCTTTACGAAGTTCGAATACTTTTAGAAAAATTGTCACATCTATAGTTTTTTAATATTAATTCTTTGACTGGCTTAAACTCAAGCTAATTGCATTTTCGTCTTTTTTATGAATTACACTGAAAAAAAATACTTAGATCTAAGAAAATATTTTTTCACATAGTACCAATGGCCTTATCTACTTAATATAATCACATATTTATTTAGAATTAGATATTTTTACTTAATTTAAGTACTTAATTTAACAGCTAAATAATGAACAATGATCAAATTTCGAGCAATATATAATAAGTGTTAAAAATATATTTAATAATTATAATATACATTCGAGTTAGTTTACGTTTCGAGCCATACTTGGCCTTCTTCAGAACATTAAAAATAATACCGCATTAACAATAAAAGACTCGGTTACGATCCGGCGTTACGACTTCCAATTACATCTCACCCATGTCTGTAGACAATTAGTCATGATGAAGTCAGAGTATGTCGTCGATTGTTAGTCAAATTACATGCTAAATTAGTCGTTTCCTACGTTGCACGACTTATATGTGTCCATAAACCTGGAGCGATCGCAAACCATTTGTCGCCAGACCAACTTAGTGGCAACTGTATCGAAATTAAAAATTCCGTAAGATTATGTGAATTTAAATATTAAGTTGGAATAAAAAAACCGGACTCACATAAGCGGTCAATGCAACAGTAACACAAGAAAGTTCTTTCCATCGTCTATTAAGAGCGTGTGTTCGTAGCGAGAGGTTACAGACGACTGAGAAAACGCTCACATCGAGAGGGCAGAGCAACCCAAAAAACAATGTTATCAAAACTTAAGACAACAACCTCAAAACATCAAAATAGGCCTCGTTTAATAATTCCGTGTCCTTATTTGAATTAATACCGTTTGGCTGCTCTTTGATATGTATCATTTCTGCAGTCAATCTTTTTATATAGTTATGCTCAACCTCCAAAATGCGCACATTATCCCAGTCAAAAGAATGATTATATTTAGTGATATGCTCCGAGACCACCGAATGCTTGGACGAATCTAATCTAATATTAGATTTATGTTCATTTATTCTGGTGCGTAGTTGTCTCTTAGTCTGACCAACATAAGAGGCATTACAATTTTTGCAACAGATTTTATAAATTACGTTATTAATGGTAAAATGAGCGTTCTTATCTTTCTGGACTTTAATAATGCTACTAAGTTTGTTTAGAATGCGGTATCCCACGGAATTTTCTGATTTATTAACCGCTGAAGTGATAATTTCAGAAGTGGATTTTAGGTATGGCATAACAATAAAACTTTTTAACTGTTGAGAATGTTCGGAATCATCAACTATATCATTATTCTTAGTAGATTGAAGTTTCCTCAATCTCCTATTGATATGCATGAAAACTACATCGATGGGATACCCATTTCCAAGCAATACGTTGATAACAAATATTAAGTTTTTGTTATAAAAACTAGGATGAGACAATATAATTGCTCTGTCCACCATACTATAAATAGTTCCTATTTTGTGTTGAATAGGATGATTCGAATAAAAGGACAATAGCCTCCCAGAAAAAGTTTCTTTATGAAACCAATCTGTGTTATAATTGTGTCATTTTTAACAATTAACATCAAGTCCAGAAAATCATGACTAATTGTCTACAGACATGGGTGAGATGTAATTGGAAGTCGTAACGCCGGATCGTAACCGAGTCTTTTATTGTTAATGCGGTATTATTTTTAATGTTCTGAAGAAGGCCAAGTATGGCTCGAAACGTAAACTAACTCGAATGTATATTATAATTATTAAATATATTTCTAACACCTATTATTGCTCGAAATTTGGCCATTGTTCATTATTTAGCTGTTGCTTTATCGAGCGTAATTATTTCGTTATTACTTAATTTAAGTATAAATATCTAATTCTAAATAAATATGTGATTATATTATATTAAGTAAATAAGGCCATTGGTACTATGTGTGTTGAAATTTAAACGACAAACGCAGTGTACTATCTAAATTTAACGGTTTAATCATTTAATCAGTCTTACAGAGAACATTATAATGTAACAGATATGACTCTACATGTAAATGTTATTATCTCATAACTCATACAGTATTGTTATTAAATCAGTATTGTTATTAAATCGGTATTGAGCAACACAATAAATATTAGTAATACAAACGCAAAGTTCTTACATAACTATAAAATAGACTTATCTGAATTTTCGGATTAACTCTATTGACCGCGTGGTGAGCTCACCGGAATCCGCCGTAGAAAAGGGAAGATCATTCCGTTGCTATGTACGATATTCAGACGATCGATTTTTCACGTACGCGTCTTTATAATATAATCCAAATACAACTTCAAGAAAATGCAACTTCAAGAACTAAATAAGATTTACCAACCAACAATGTGAAAAAATATTTTCTTGGATCTAAGTATTTTTTTTTTCAGTGTAGTACGCACTATCTAATTCAAATTGATATAACATATGTCATTACTTAATTAGTCAAACATTAATAATTTTCCAAGCTGATTCTCACATAGACACGCATTTGTAACGATCGCTCCTTGCAAGAAGAGACAGTGCTTTTGAATAATTAATTTTCTACAGAAATAACCAATGACAAAGATAGTACCTAATAAAATTAGTACCTAAAGAATTAGTACCTAATAATGAAATAATAACAAATGTGTTAAATATCTCAGCAAGTCTCTAAATTCGAAATCGTCCTTACGAGATACTAATAAATTCGTCGGGCTTTCCTTAATTAAATACGAGTTCGCAGGCGTACAATATCCCTCGGGGACTACGCCGGGGGCTTTGCATTGCAAATCGTGGCCTCCGACAAATCTCGAGATCTGTATAAGTATAAAAATAACGAGGGGCACCGGGCTCACGTGAATCCCGAGACGCTCTGCGGAAAAGGGTCGATAGTACTCGTCCCGAAATTTAGATTCGCGGAGATAAACTTTCGCCCACGTTTTCAACCCTCCGCAGACCCCTCCGGCGTTAATTAAACCCCAATAAAAGTGGAGTGCTCTCCTCGCTGTCGATATTTAGAACAGTTTCATGTACTATGTGGCAATTGATGGTCCTCGAAGCAACCTGCCCCGGTAATTTCACATCACGAAACTTGTTCTAACGAAAGGGATTCGAGATAATAAGAGATAGTGATCTACCATCTTATATACACACACTAACTACATCAATGATAAGAGTTGTATTTGTCTTTAAATATATTCTTAAGATAAATATTCTAAGGATGAGATTCAAGACTCTCTGTGTACATAAGAATATTTTTAGAATATTTTAAAAATATATATTTAAAAGTATTTGCAAGTAAAGAAGATAGAAAACATTTTTTCAAAGCGAGATATTTTCTCCTAAACTATCGCCTCAATTCTAGGCCGACTTAAGCAGAGCACTCGATACATGAGAAAAGGCTATCGACACGGATATACAAACAGTCGTAAAAGAGAGTAACACGCGTTGCGGAAATAAAGCTTGCGGATACAATAAAACGCGGCTGCAATTATTTCTCGGCCATGAAGAAAATTACGACCGCAACTGGCACGCTGCATATTGCCGAAGGGACAGGAAAGGGTGAGCGAGTCGGCGAAAATACAACCGGCGTCCGATAGCAAAAGGGGAGGCGAACGGCGATCTCATCCGAATTCGGTCGGGGAGTCTGCTTAATTCCCGTGCAATAGAAGGCAATTCATTTCTTTTATTCGAAATAAAAAGCAGCCACGCGCGTTCACGAATTATACCCGATGCTCGGAAGCATTCAGTGCGGAAATTAAAAATGCCTAAATGTAACAGCGTATCGTATAACGAAAAGAAGAAGAAAAACATATTACTATAAGGTGTACAGAAATAAATATACAGAAAAAATTGGAACAATTTATATACATTGTAAAGTTTTATTTATGCTGATGTTCGATACTTTTATAAGAAATATTACTTCTACTCAATACTTGTTTCAAATACTTCCTACCAATATCACGCGATCCTTCCCAGAGGTTTTTTTTTTTTTTAAAGAGACACCCCTCAAAAGAAAAGTCTTCGATTACGCATAAATCATACAAATTCACCGAGCACCCTCAAAGTTACACGTCTCACTGAAGTTTCTCTTTTCACGAAGGGAGGCCCCTACGCAGTGCGAAAACACGTGGAAATTTTTCGTAGTCAATTACGGGTCGACATCCGAAATAGGACATCGCACGCGTAACGATAAAGTGACAGCTGTCGAAGTCGTCGTTGCGATTTAGCCGTAATGGAACGTCTCTCTTGTCGAGGCGACGGGTTCCATCCCGGTTTCTCGGCACACGACATGTGCTCTAACAATTCTCGTGGAAAAAAGTTTGCATGATAATAGCAACCGACCGATCGATTTTGCGATGAAAATAAGCGATGGCGCGGCGCAGCTCGATACCGACAACGACAATTTAGCACGAATTTATTTTCGGACGCAACGCCGATCGAATCAATAAGGAAGCACATGATGCGCAGAGGCGCCCTGCACGACCTATTCCGGATCGACGTGAACCAATTTCTGCGGGAGGCGCGAACTCGAACGGAAGAGGCGAAAATAGGGGACACGTACGGCTTGCTCGGTTCGCACCGTGAAAGCCGATGCGTTAATTAAAGGAATCAAATGTACAGAAAAATTGTAATCACATTTAGAATATTTCAAAGTTATATATTATTTCAATCGTGATATAAATTCTGTTATTTATTTGAATCAAGCGTAATTCACGAAGAATCGTCTTCTTTCTCAGCTACCGTAGCACACGAGAATTATTAATTGTCCCATATTTCCATCGAAGAAAGATCGAACTCATCAAAGAAATTGTCATTAAAATTGATACTGTTTGCTGGACTCCTTTTTTAACGTGGTAATTCGAACTCTTGGATTTTAATCGATCACCATGACTAATTTAAAAGCACATCGTTACTTTTGTAAAAGATAAAGAAAATTTCTGATTCCGATATCCTTGTCACGGAAATATATTTAAAAAAAGATTTGGTGCAGATATCCTTATGATATAGAATGTAACAATTAATTACCTCTTAATCCAATAAGTACAATTAGTTGAATCGCGGACATTTGTAGAATGTGGTGAGATACATACCTGAAACAAAATAAAATATTCTTCTTAATTACAGAAGCTTCGAAACAATAACTTCATGTCAACCGGTAAATATTCTTCAATTACCATTATTACAGTTTATGTACACAGTCAAGTATTGATACAGCAGATCATTTTACAGAGATTACTAAGATGTAGTTTGCTTGAAGATAATTATTTACGTCCAACCCAACAGAGTATATATTGTCTTATTTAAGAAATGTTAAAAGTATCCATTCGATGGCCACAAAATCTCTGTCAATTTTAAATTTCATTTTTAGTTTAATATAATCGCATTATTATTCAGTGAAATTCAAGAATATATGTATAGTAATCCTCAATAATAGAGAAGAGGCAGTTATATAAATATCAGATGAAAAATCTCTTTCTTTCGTAAATTTATTTAACAATTATCAGTATTTCGATACCTACTCCATGATATTCATCTCGCGAAAATTAAAGCACTTTTCCTAATTAAATAATTTTAAAAAGAATAACAGACAAACGTGAAAATATCCTGCAAAATATCACAATTCAGATTAATTTAAATCACATTTAATTTCCCCTCTTCAATCATCCCCGTATTTTCCAGAAGGGTGTAACGGGTGTCGGTACGGCCGCGACGCCTGTGATTAACACCATGACGCTTCGTGTTTCATCGGCGGACACATCGCCGTTATTAGCGTGTTCGATCGTAAGGGGGGCAATTTTCGGAGTCGAAAGGCGCGGTCGGAGGAAATCGATCAGGCCGGTCGACCGCCGGTGTCAAAACGCGGGACCGCCTGCAATTTCTCACCCCGAAGGAGCGCGCGATCGAACGAAGGGTTAAGGGTGAAGAAAGAGAAGGAGAGGGAGAGAGAGAAAAGGGAAAGCTTTCGCCGGTGCACGAAGAAGAAAAAGGAACGCGAGAATGTGCGACCGAGGGGATCGAGAAGAGGGCGAGCAGCAGCTTCACGAAACTCAGCGGAGGAGAGAACGGCGACGAGGAACTTCCGCCATAAATCAAACGACCCTCCTGCGAATTTCGCGGGGACGGCCCTTTTCCCTTTGGCTTTCGGGAGGCAGGGACACGGTGAGGCAGAGAGAAAGAGAGCGTTTCTCACTTTTTCCCGGGCGCGCAAATCGGCGCGTTACGAGTCTGCAAGGGCAGATCGATAAAGGCCCACGCCAGACATTGCCCGAATTCCACAAATATCGCGTTTTCAGGCGCGTGACGTGAAGTTCGGAGTCAATTAAACGGGACCACCCGGTACACATAACTTGACCGTATCGAGCGACGCAACGACGAACGTTTCGTCCACATAACAGAATTTTATCTCGAATTCTTACGCGATTAAAGTTTGCGCATATACATATACGTCGCGTGATAGAAGTAATATTGTATATTACGAAAATATTTCACGATTAAAAGTTACTCAGATCTTTCATCAGGAGACCCCCTGAGATCATCTTTCGAAAACAGCTTTTGAAACATCCCTAACTGAAGTTAATCATCGGACAACATGTGGAAAACGCGGGTGCGTAATACGATTGATGATGCGAAAATGGACCTTTATCTGCGAAACTGCAAAATAAAATTTCGCGAACACGCCCACGGCGGAAATGTCATAAATATGAAAATTTACGTTTCCCACGTACGTATGTATTCATAGCACACTCCGCACCAAAACGCAATTCAATACGAGCAAATCGGAAACGACAGAAAAAAAATACGGAAATACGTTCATCGTACTATCTAGTCGTGCGGCGTAAGGCCGCAAAAAGCTCGGCGCGTATCTATCTAGATCGGTACTAATGGCCATACAACACAGGCCAACGCGGAGCACACGTTCCCGAACGCGGGTATGCTCGGCTACGGGGATATCTTAATGCCGATCTGCCGAGTGTTTGCGGAGAATGAGGAAAATTAATGTAATAATATGGAGCAACGGTGCGAGACCGACCCCCGGGTCGTTTATGTCCCCGTTGCACGTGATCCCACGTCGAGAACCAGGCTGCAGTTCAGTGCCTTTATGACTTCGAGGACCCTGGCCACCTAAATTACTCAGGACTCCTGCTATATATTTATATATTAACTAATTTTTAGAAGATATATTTGCTTTTATGAAAACATAAAGAGATATATACATACGTATATAGGATTTATTTCGGTTTATGTCGAATTTTTCCATTCGACAAAAAAGAAATACCAGAAGAAAAATGAAAAATCATTATTGTTACAGAAAAATGGAAATTTAAATATTTTTTAAAACTATAAAGAATATGAGTTTCTTTCAGGACATTTACTCTCTAAATCTGAATCAGTGAATAGTACTGCTGAATCAGTGAATAGTCACTGATATCAGTGACTATTCACTGATTCAGATTTAGAGAGTATAGTTCAGTATTCATCAACTTTTTATATTAAATAAAAAGAAAAGAAATAATAAAATTTATAGTCATTTCGTATTTGAAATACTTTATAGTCATTGTTACATTTACGTAAATGTAACTCTAAACTTAATTCTCTTCAAAACATTAATTACTTGTCACTTTTTTCATATAGAAATAGAAGAACTCCAGCATCTTCTAGCATCTGCAAATTTAAGACATTTACCGGCCACTCGATGTCCCTGTTACCAACCAGTCGCAGATGAAAGCAGAGACAGCGATTCGAGAGGTTACGTTCAAGACTTTTCCAATGTAAACAATCTGCTGACTACATAATAGTAATAACGAACTCGTTCGACGAAGCCAAATTTGTAAAATGTTAGATATCATACTTACTGCGAATAATCGCCTCAGTTTAGCGTAATTTTAAACACACTTTAAGCACACTAGTAAACAATGCCGCGCGTCAATGCTGATCGTTCGTGTTAATTTCCATCAAGGTTATGGCCGCTGAGTTCGTTGCGTCCGGCAATTGGGACATCACCCGATCGCCTGGTTGTACCAGTATCCAGCCACTTGGTTCGCTATTGGTACACCATACGGTTGAAACGTCCGAGTATCCAACCATCCAAATTAACAATTTATCGGCAATTCTAACTAAATTTCGACCCTAGATTTGCATTCTCTACATCTTCCTTAATATAAAAAGCTATAACTTGTTCAATATATATAAAAAATGAAGGCGACATAATTGCAATTGAACTTCGTCAATTCTTAACAAACTGGCTTACAGATGCGCTTCGTTTCCCGGAGCAGCGCGTGTACTCTCAAGAAACTCGAAAAAATTACTACAAAGAGCGCAAGGATTATTTTAACCGTTGTCCTATGCCCTCCGATTTATCGATGCCGGTAGTTGCCACCGACTGAACAATCACCTAACGCACGGTTCTCGCATAATGGCGCCTGTTAAGTCTCATTAAATTACCTCGTTAACCTCTGTCACACTGGGAAAACGCTCTCTTTATAAAGCGCGTGATCTCGAGAATTAATCTCAAATTAAACGCAGCCTCGCCCTTCGTCTGCCCGAGAAGATACGCAGCTCGGACGTTGGCCGCCATCGAGAGAAAGAGAGAAAGAGAACTCACGTAATCCGCTTCCATCGCGAAACTAATGTCGCGCAAGGGTAGTAACACGCCGATATGATTAACTCGCTTGCGCGCAAAGGGATGGCCGAAACGCCCGAAACGACCCTTTCCACGCGCATAATTTTCTCGTCACACGTGCCGACTTTAGAGATGTTGACTGAACGCTCGGGATTATTCCGGATTTGTCGTCATCTTACGTTACGCGACTGATGTACGATTTAGTTGCCATTCTAAGTTACGTTGCGGTAATACAGTAAACAGCAGATCTCTGCAAAGCGTAACCTAAGATTAATATAGATTACTTCGCGTTTGCCAGAGATTTATGTCGGAAATTCGTGATACGCATGCGTATCACGAATCAGATATCATATTAAATTACAGCATTACGTAATAATCTCTCTAATGGGATAGAAGTAGGAATATGAAGGAATTGATATGGAATAGTGCGTCAGCAAATAAATTTTAATGATGTGGTAAATAATTTCAAGAGTGCCATCAAATTTTTTTTAATCTAAAAAGAAAACTTATCTTCATATTCCTGTTAGGAGAAAATCAAATGCAACTTCGTCAAAGAAGATAACATTTTGTAATATAATTATACATAATACACGTAATACAGAAGGACTTATTGGACTCATCAAAGTAAAAGCTGTGCATTACAGAAAATCGACAACAACGTCTGCATTGGAAAACAAGGCGAGAGATAAAGTGTTCACGGTAGCCAAAACAATCTTATTTTTACCCTCGACGGTCGTCGTTTAATTAAGCAAACGGGCCGAGATTTCTACAACGGTCTGATACGCGAGACGTTATCTCCAGACGAGGAAATTAATTAACCGTCGCGTTTCTCGATGCTCTAATCGGCGTAATGCGAGCAAATATACGGCATGCAGCGTGCCGTTCGATCGGTCGCGAGATCGAATCCGCGAGGACGAATCCCCTCCACGAAAGACGCGACGCGAGAATCGGCGTTTTAATCGGTTACACCAGCTCGAGCTAAAATTTTCATCTCGCGGCTCTCGAAACTAAATTAACGACCGATCGATACGTCTCGACGAGTGCGCTCATAATTTCAACCGGGAGGAATTCCCAGCCGCTAATATAAATCTATCTCATCGGTGTAGTTACGGTGTGTGCATCGATGTGACTATCCTATACTGACTATTTTCGTCACACTTAATAACACTGGTTTACAGCCAAAATGTACATTTAATGCCACTATTTTTTTCCTATGTATTTTGGCCCGCTAAACTCGAAAATCACATAGAAAAATTTTTTTATGGATTGGTTTTCGAGATATGAATTTTTGGATTTTTTTTTTTTCGTTTTTTTCGGAGATAGCTTCACATTTTAGGCCATATCTCGACTTAGAAACGTACGATTGGGTCGCACAAGCTATCATAGTAAAGGTAATCGAATCTCGAACAATCGCGTCTCACATTGTTTTCCAATCGGTTCAGTAGTTTCAGTGTTATGGGCTAAAATATATGAGAAACGTCGATTTTTTGGGCCACAATAAAAATAGAAAATTCACTCTATCGCCATGCAAAAATAGAAAATGTCAAAATATGTCCAGTTTCTTATTGTTTACGTATAGGTCGTACTTTTACGAAGAAAACAAGCTATTGATGAAGAAAATCTATGGATAAATACCGGAGTTATGAGCAATTGAGTGAAGGTACAAAAAATTAAATTTTACTCTGTTTTTGTATTTTTTCCCTATTTACATAGAAAACGTTTATTTAATTCATTTCGTTCATTTTTATTATTGAATTTCAATATTACATGCGTCGATTAGAAATAACCATTGAGCAGCGATACCAAGGATTTTGGGATGAAGGAATGTTGGGAGACTATATTTGGTTCCTCATCAGAGAAACGGAACCAAATAAGAACAGAAGACAAACCAAGGGCCAAAATTATTTCTAATCGACGCATGTAATATTGAAATTCAATAATAAAAATGAACGAAATGAATTAAATAAACGTTTTCTATGTAAATAGGGAAAAAATACAAAAACAGAGTAAAATTTGATTTTTTGTACCTTCACTCAATTGCTCATAACTCCGGTATTTATCCATAGATTTTCTTCATCAATAGCTTGTTTTCTTCGTAAAAGTACGACCTATACGTAAACAATAAGAAACTGGACATATTTTGACATTTTCTATTTTTGCATGGCGATAGAGTGAATTTTCTATTTTTATTGTGGCCCAAAAAATCGACGTTTCTCATATATTTTAGCCCATAACACTGAAACTACTGAACCGATTGGAAAACAATGTGAGACGCGATTGTTCGAGATTCGATTACCTTTACTATGATAGCTTGTGCGACCCAATCGTACGTTTCTAAGTCGAGATATGGCCTAAAATGTGAAGCTATCTCCGAAAAAAAACGAAAAAAAAAATCCAAAAATTCATATCTCGAAAACCAATCCATAAAAAAAATTTTCTATGTGATTTTCGAGTTTAGCGGGCCAAAATACATAGGAAAAAAATAGTGGCATTAAATGTACAGAAAATTTTTTTATTTTGTAAACCAGTGTAATTAATGAATAAACATTATTTATATGGCAATATCTCCTTTCTAACTTTTTAAATTATTAATTTATTTTATAAACTTCCTACTATCAGCCGAAGATAATTAACAGCCCATCAATAACAGCAAACTTAAAAGATAAGTAAAATCATCACTAAATCACAATTTGGAAGAGATCATTAAAAATATTTCAATATACATTTCAATACTTCTCTAAAAAGATCGCTTAGAATTTTTTCATGATATATATTTTGTGGTAAATCCTTACAGCTTCCATTATCTTGGATACTTTTTCTATGTCTATCTAGAAGAAAGATTTTCGACTACATCTTGTTAATTCTGGTGACGAGCGAAGGGTTAATTATTAAATATTAACTGATCGGCGTTAATCAACGTCGGGATGCAACTGAGCCTTAAGATCTCCCGTGAAACTTAAACTGACGCAGAGTAATACTCGGTGGGACGAAGGCAAACGTGTTGACTGTACGTCCGGACGTACGCGCATAATTCTCGAGCGTGTTACGTGACCGGCTGTAACCGCGCGTGTCCGCGTCCGCGGCGCGGCGAAATCACGCGCAATTAGGCGCGAGCTATTGCGGGAGCAACGCGGGACGCGATGTGCGCGATTTAACAATTCCGTATGAGCGCGCCGTCGCATTAATCAACGTCAGATACGGCGACCGATCATGCTCCCGATGGTTCCGATATGAATCGCGAATATCCTCGTTGTTATACAAGCGCGGCTTAGTATCCACGGATTTCGGTAGATTTGATCCCAGATCCCCGAAACAGCCGACCATCTTTTTGCACACACAAACACCGCGGTTGGTAGTCTCGTCGATATCCTATCGCACGTGACTACAACATTGACATTACAATTGGAATTGTGTACCTCGCGTATGGCATATTTGCAGGTTTTCAAAAATTTATATACTTGCAAATATCTGATGCATTGTGATGTTTATTCATGTCGTGCGACGCAAACACGCACTTTTTTTTAAATATATATATAAACCTGGAATCCTGTATGAATCCTATATATTATTCGCAAACGAATTTAGTTTTTATGGAGTATCACGTCTGTTAATATTACATCTTTTTGACTCCAAAATTTCATACATATTTGACAGAAATTATAATTCCGTCAAAAGTAAATTTTTAAAAATTATAATTCTAAAAATTCATATGACAAATGTCGCTCTATAATATACAGTGCAAAATAGGATATACTTTATTTTTGGAAAAGTAATCCTGAAATTTTGTACAAGGATTATTCTCAAGCAAGTGCATTTCTCTTTACAAAATAATATCATATTTCTACATATCATTTTTATCCTACTTTTTCCAACAACTCTGAAATACCTCGCATATGTTTAATTAAAATTACATTTCGGCGTTAAAAATTCACACATGGCGAATGTGCCATCCATTTACATCATTTAAACCAGGATACGCCGAGCATACAGAGATCTCTAAAACGAATTCGCGTATTACCTCTTGAACTTCTCCAAAATTTGCTCCCTAATCCTCCCTGATTTTTCGCGTCTCCGTCTTCACCCGAGAGATGTGGGGAGACCGGGAGACTTCACGCTCGCCGTGAATTATTCTCGCTTATACTCGGAATATCCGCCTAACCGATTACCAGAGCGCGAAATAGGAAACGGTTAGGCTCGCCTAGGCGGCCGACGGATTATTAAATTTAATACGGCCAATTACTTCGAGGAGAGCGGCGAAAGCTAATAGCCGTGGACGATGGCGTCGCGGTCCTTAGGGCCCACTGAAGAAAGTGGCTCGACGATACACAGAAAGTGAGAGAGAGAGAAGCGTGAGCGAGAGAGAGAAACACGGTCCCTAATGACGCCGTTAAATCAAACAGTCGTGCCATTATTAACTGCGGACAGATCTAACGGCGGACGAGCGCGAGAAATACCACCTCGAGTGGTGGCCGAGAATAAGCACTCTCGCAGAACGCGGCGGTTAGGCAGTTGGCGAAATTGTTCGGCTGCCACGAAGAAAGCGCTCGCTTTTGCTCGCGAAGATTGTGCGGTATACGTGAAATTTCGTGAAGGCATTCGTAATTGCTGCGGACACAGGGTGGATGCAGCGACCGCGAACATGATATAGATACAAGAAGCAGGTGACTAAAAGTATGGTTCCTAGTAAGATAAAAGATATGAGAGTAATGTAGAGCTCGTTGAACTTATTTTTTGTTTTTAATATTTAATATTTTTGTTTTTATAATTTGTCTTATTCAGTTATAATATTTCATGTCAGTGTGCTCACATAATAATCATCAAATATTTTCGATACTCATTTATAGTATCTTAGAGCAATTAAAAAGTAGTATATTTTGATCATTTTTCTCTTCTTACAACCCTCTATACGTAAATATGTATTTATGTAAAGCATAATAGTAAACCCTGCTTTAATATTAATTTCCTATTAATAAGCAGAAAGCAACAAATTAGCAATTATAATTGGCATCTAATTACTATAGATCCGAACATTTCCAATGACAAGAACGGCAGTTTAACAACAGGATGGCGTTCTGTATCGAGATTTTAGCGCTCGTTCTTCCTGTTCGACCAAAAAATTCCGGACAGGCGAATCCCGGCCATTCCCGGACACCCTCGGTCATCCCCAATGGCGCCAAGAGCGCCGCTGACATTTCGATCACGTGACATTTCGTCGGAGCGAAGGGCTGACACGGCGTTGACAAACTTTTGGAGTGTACATAGTCGAGGGGAGAAGTCAATACGCAACTGGGGAATAAAGTGCGTTTCAAACGCACCAAAGATAGACCGAGAAATAAGGAATTATAAGTACGATCAATTTTGATTAAACACATATGTGTACGAATATGACTGGCAAAAATATCTCGAGGAATTTCCATTAAAAATTTCGCAACTGACATTTGTTTTAATCTATAGTTATTTCTTTTTAATTACAATGTATAATATATATTCTTCTCTGTTCCGAAATTTAAAATCTCTTTTACGATAGTGTTCCTTAAACGGTGCGGTGCCGGCGGTTTAATGTCCTCAATTTAAACTTCAGTGATTTGCGGTAAAAATAATCCAGTCGAAAACGCTCGAGGGATGTTTGAGAATTGCTGCTTAGTAGAAGTAGCTTTCGTTTCCACACACCGCACTCTTAAGCTCGCGAACGAGTCCGAGAGGGCTTCTTAGTATGTTACGCAAGTGGAGTAACGAAAGGGAGAGCCCGTTTGAACCTGCTTTCAAAGTAAACACATTAACGATCGCCTTTTTCGCGCATGCACGAAGGTGTCTCGAAAGTCGCGGGCATTTTCTCTCAAAGCGGGCCTAACTGAGAAGAACAGTGATTACTTCCGTATGAAAGCAAAAACGATTCCGAGGTTAAAGCCATATTCATAGCTCCGTTACTCCCTCGAGTCAAGATTCCTTATTCCGAAATGCGTTATATAAGCGAGGGTAAGGTACCCTTGTTCCAAGAAACAATTATAAATACAAATCTCGTTTCACACCGGAAGTAAACTTTCTCCGCAAGTGGCTTGACATTTGAAAATAATAGAAAGGATTTAAACAAGATCGAGATTAAACGGAGTATCAGTGAGTTAAATCTTGATGGATCGGGACAGATCTATCGGCGTTTCTCGCGAGAGAACGTACCTAGGCGTTATATTGTCACGCGCATATGTTGCACACGTAACGTCGGTATGTCGGGAATGCGACTAACGACCCAAGCTGGTGCACTCGCTGGTCGAGTAATTACCTGTATTACGCCTCGTGAAATGACTGCTCGTTACTGACCCGAGAATAATTCGCGTCGATTAGATCCCCAATGGGAGTGGCGCGTAACATTAAGTTATAGTTATGTTATCCCCATAAGCCTAATGAAAACGTTAGTTCCAATAATTGGTCGTCTTGAATCCACCTCGGATCGATATTTAAATGGTACCTAATTAGCAAATTTACTAATCAAAGATAATATTCATCGATCAGAAACTTTCCTCTTAATTTTTAAAAAATTTTAATTTAAAAATAATTCTTGTGCAAAACCTGTACAGAAAAATACTGCAAAAAGATTACTAATAATTTTAATGTGATTTAGGTTCCTTTTTTCTAAATCTCAATTTAGAACGAATTTTTTCAAGTACTTATTGATTCAAGTTCTACTGATATTTTGATATACATTTTAATTTTCCAACATTAACATTTATTTTCTCGGTTTTCTAAAGAAGTATGTAAATTCATCCGTTGCAATTAATTCTTCAATTTAATACTGTACTGCTAATGCAATGCTATTAGAGATTACTAATGCCGCAATATTGTGCAGTGTGTACAGATATCTACTTGAATATTCATCGCGAATTTCCCCTTTCACCGGGGTAAAACGGGCAATTTCATCTCGCAATTCGCGCTCCCATTATCGTGAATTCGCAAAGGGATTCATTGGCTCGGTACGCGTCCGGCGGTTTCTGGTCAGATTCCAGAACTGTTTATGCGTCTTTACGATTAAATACGTAAACTCCGCGTAAACCGCTGCCAAAAGAGCGCGGTTACCACGCGCGGGCTCGTTCGCATCCGTACGCTTTTACATTAGTAGGTATATATTTACCGCGCGAGCACACTCTCTCGAGAGCCGGCCTCGCTCGCGAACACGACGGAATTACGTAACATCCTTTATTTATGCATCCGCATTTTCACTTTGTAACTAAATAAAGTTGTTGCGCGTGCCATTGCTCGACGCACCGACGCACCGCAAGGGAGTAAATTTTATCCTGCAAAGTAATGCACAGGCAAACGAAAGAGAAAATGATAATACTTCCAGTGGCGAATATACTTTAATTGACAATGTTGAAATTCCCTACACTGATATATCGAGAACTCAGCAAAAGTGATATTAAATACTTTATTTTTGCATATATTTGCTAATAAACCGCGCTTTCGCATGCACAGAATTATTTATTGCGTATACTTGTTATTTGCGCTGATTTCAAATGTTAATTATTAAAATTAAATTTATATATTACTCGTTGAAACGTGGTCCGGTTGTTGCTTCGTACAGTTGTACACTATTTCCGAATAAATAAAATTTCTTATAAAGTGGTATACGCGTTTTAAAGTTACCAATATAAGTATTTTTATCTTTTGCGATATCCACTGACAGAAAACGCATTTTTGTGTCATATATAGATAATAAAAATAAAAACTTGTTTCAAGACTGAAAGTGGTTGAAGCAAACCGAAAGAATTCCGGTCACTGCGATCGATTATTGCGAATGTCTATTATTAGAAAAAATACACAGAGGATTGTTATGCGAGCTTCGAGACGCTTAACGTCGTTTATGTAGTGGACTTGTTTTCGCTGTACA
Organism: Temnothorax rugatulus; assembly: GCA_035220575.1. Classification (NCBI taxonomy): domain Eukaryota; kingdom Metazoa; phylum Arthropoda; class Insecta; order Hymenoptera; family Formicidae; genus Temnothorax; species Temnothorax rugatulus. The sequence goes on from JASTWL010001002.1 coordinate 35,028, forward strand.
TTTAGGTCTCCACGCTGAAAAATAAAATTAAATAAACCTGTAAAGAATCGCGTTTTTCGTCGGTTACTAGAAAAAAAGGGAAAAATTCGCAGAACCCACAAATAGAATATAAAACAAATTTTGTTATTCATTAAAAAGAGGGAAAAATTGTAATAAAAAGCTTAAACGCCTCGCATTATATTGTTTAAAATGCGTTGCGTGTCAGCGAAAAAGTACAAATATTTGTCACAATTTCCGCACGAATTTATCGCAAACAACGTAATTCGATTTAACGATGACATTCACGTGGGATTCCAAACTACGCAAAATGCACACTTACATAATTCATCGACAGTTTACATAATCGTAATCTCGCGCGAAAAAGCAGTCGCCAATTCCAAATAAAATTCTAGGACGATATTTCCCAAAGAGGAAAAAATTCATAAATTTGATTTTATATTCCTTTCCAGATCAAAAAATCAATCGAAGAAAACACACAGAGATGAAGGGAAACATTGGAGAAACGATATTTACACCCTCTAATTCTATCGGAACAATTTTGCGCGAAGAAGAACAACAACGTCGCTAGAGATCAGTTCGAGGGATGGAAGATTCGGTGTCTGAACATGACGCTCATACTGGCGCGGTCGAAAGTCGCGTAGAGAGAAGCGACGAGCCATCTTACCTCGTAAATATCGATCCCGCGACGGCCTCTCGCGGGGGTGGTGGTAGCGGATGGCGGCACGAGTCGGCAGGGGTTGCAGAACGAGGCGAGCGAGGCAGGCAGGTACGACGCGAGCGGCGAGCGCGTTCCGTGGCGCAGTAGTAGAGGGCTTGCACTCGTCGGGCCTCGCGGCCGAAGAAGAGAAACAGAGAGAGGGACACAGAGACAGACGCGGGGAGGAAGAGAATCCGCGCGAGGAAAGCACGGAGAGCACGAACTGCGGAAATCCGTTCACATGAAGAAACGTGTTCTTTTCTCTCGTGATCACACCTATTTCTTATTTACTTAAATTCACGCGCGCGCACACACACACTCACTTTTTATCATTCACGCGACGTTCCGCGAATCTTATCTTTACCGGGTACAATCACTGCGCGATCACTTTAACAAAAATATGCACTTTGATCGACAACTAGCACACCGTGTGATTTTCGACACGATCAGTTCGCGACGTTCGGATTTGTTTGAATATTCTCAAAAAGTTGTTAAACTACGTGTAGTTCTTTTACGCGACACGCTGTTGACTGACACACAAAGATCTCTTTGGATATACCACCAAAAGACTCGAGTGCTAGGTCACCCAATGTAACAACACTGATATGTGTATAAAATTTTTGCGCAATTTTTACACACCACACGTATCGTCTCGCACCGAGAGCTCCGCTACCAGAACGGAGCGTCGCAACGTAAAACCGTCGCGCCGGAGAGCGCGCGGGAAATTCTCGGCGACACGCACCGGTCGTGCCACCACGTGGTCCAGAGAGCACGCGATTCGCTTCACTTTCTACCTCCGCGTGTGACACATACACACCCCGCGCACGTGTGTGCACGTGATTCGCGCGACCGCGGTACGAAACGCTCCCTCCGCTCTGCTCGGCGGCTGGACGAATGGGTGAGGCGTGGGTAGGCGGACGGGCGAGCGGCCGGGAAACTGACGTAAGAACCGACACTGATAACAAACGGAGGGAGCGACACGACGCACGTGAAGGGCCGCGAAAGACTGAACGAAAGATGGAACGGTCGGAACCTCGGAACGGGGTAGTCAGAGCGTTGGAGGTCGACGCGTGCGCGGCGCGCGCGCGGCCGGTTCCCCCTCTTCTTGCCTGCGATAGCTACCCCCACCACCACCCTCTCACTCTCTCTCTCTCTTTCTCTCTCTCTCTCTCTCTCACCGCCACCACCTCTCCGCTACTATCTCCACCACCAGCTGTCCCTTCCCTTCGACGAGGAAAGCAACCTCGGGAACACGCCGCGATATCCTTCGGAGCGCGTTAACTCCGTTTTCTATGATTTCTACTTCCGCGTCGGCTTAGGCCTGGATTTCGTTACGCGCATTTCGCTTCACCTTTTCTTTCGCGCGATCTGGTTAGGCGAGACGCTTTTTGGATAATTGCTTGCCCTAACATATACGCGTATAACAACGGTGAAATTGTAATAATCGTTGCAATAAATTGTTAGAATTATCGTAACATATATAGAATGGTTTGTATAGCCTCGTTTTTTTGCAATAATTTTAAACGTTAAAACAATTAGGACATAACTGAGAGAAACGGTCGATCGATAAGCAAAAAGTCCCGATTTCAATTACCTGATCTAATTTAACAATATTTTCCTTCTCATTATCGCAAATTTATCCCAGCGAATCCCAGCGAAATGAAACGTGCAAATAAACCGTCTCCATCTCCATTGTGTATCTTTCCTCAATTAATCTTTCGTTCTGCTATAAAAGAAAAGGTACAAAATGGATTTCATAAATTTCGCGTTTACTTAAAAAAGTAAGTTTGCATTCTGTTACATTTACATCTCAGTTTTATTCACAAAGTCTCTTTTCCCATCCTTCCCCTCTGTTTTCTTTAGTCCCGGCGAACTCGGTACATGTTATCCTAAGCGCGATAAGGAATCAATAACGAATGAATGCTCGATGCTCCCGTTGTTCGCAAGCCTCGTTATTCCTCGTCGTCGGCAGCACGACAATGGGAAATGACAATACGCCTGCTAAAAATAAACGTGCGTCGCGTTATCACGCATTGGACGGGGTCCGATGCGATTCACGGCGATCGCATTCCTGCCGAATTACAGGTTGATAAAAATATCACGGAGACGTCGACATGTGTAACGCGACGCGACGCACGTCGACGCTTTTATTTATTTATCTCTCGATTTATCTCGTCGACACATGCGCGCGCGTGGCACGTTTGCTGGATGATGTATCGGCTGATCTCGTAAATATTTTATGCAAATATTTGCGTATGCCTCGGCGAAGAATAAAAATTGACTTTCGAACCTTTCAACGCCACTTTATCGAGTTTGCCGGAAAACTGCGAGAAAGTAGGCGCACATATGGTTTCCCTCCCATCGTAGCGGAGCACATATGTTTTCACGTAGCAATAAAGGAGTGCCAGACCACATGTGTAATAGACCCTTCGAACATGAAAACAAGTATTAGATAATTCTGATTATCATATAACATATCGAAAATTAACAAATTTTAGAAATTAATGATGGTATTACTTTATTGATATTTACTTTATTAATGCTTAATTGTTAAATTTTTTATTCCAAGGATATGTTCACTTTGTCTCTCAATTTAAAATCTTTTCAATAAAATATCTAAAACATATTTATAAGATACAATATAAAAACAAAACTTCTTCTATGAGGAAGCAAAAATTGAATAATCCAAGGCAAGATTTTGTCTGATTTGTATAGATAATCGCTTTTACATAACACAAGAGGGAAAAAGAATGTACTTAAAAAAAAAACTTAGGAATAACTTAATAAGTAAATGTAATGAAATGCAAACTTTTTCAAATAAAAGAGAAAGTTATTCGTTTAAAATTCGTTTTGCATTCTTTTAGCCCAATAATAAACGCGCGTATGCAAAATTTAATTATTCGATTATATTTAAGCATATAGTCGCCTTATCTCGATTTAACTTTTTAAATAAAATACTCAAGCACAAGATATCAAATAACGTAAGTAACAAGATTAGAATTTCTTATCTATATTTGTATATGCATTATGTACGACCATTTTACCCGAGAATACAGAGCTAGAATTTTTTGTTTGAAGTTTTACGTATCATCTGATCTTCTGCAATATGCAGACAATTGCCTCTATACAATATAAGGGAAAGAGAATGGAAAATATCTTTTCTGGAATCTCCTAATAGACTTGCAAAGTATCGGTCATAAACCGCACCCTTCAAAAACCATTCTCGGAGAAAGCCTATGTTTGGCACAATAAAATGATAAAATAAAACCTAACGAACTATAAAAGCAAAAAACTTACCGACGTTTCTGAGCCTTTGGGAGAAAGACCCTATCCCTTTCATATCTATACGCTGGTTATTCCACTTATGTAATGCACGTAAATAAATAAATAAAAAACACTTATGTATGAAATGTATGTGATCTAAATTTTGATTAAAAAATTTCCCTAATCAATTCCAATTTCTCTCTAAGATCCGTGATCGAAATATTCCGGCGCTGTTGAGAACATCGTCTATACGCGATGCAGCGCAGGTGCGTCTCTCATATTGCAAAGTTCTCGCACGACCACTAGATATGCGCGAGATTTGCTTATTCCGAAAAAGAAATACACAAAACCCCTCTCCGATCGCGACGAGATAAAAATAACGATTTGAATATGTTTCCCTTTCGCTCGTTTTTTCCTTGTCGTTATCTTCGTCGGTGTGTTTGAAAGTCTAGCGCTTGATTTTTTCGCCGTTTTCTCGCACGTGCAACTGAAACAAATATACCTGCAATGCACCGCTTTACTGAACCACATGCGATTTCGCACTAATCCAATAAGTTTCTTTTACCGATTTTTTTATATTTCTTACTTCTTTTTCAATAACCAAACAAATTTGCATTAAAACATATTTAAGATTTATGAAGAAATTAGTTTACTACTACAGTAGAACTTCCTTAAATTTGACCGGATGGGGCGATAAGAGCGGAATGCCAAAATTATGGAATACCCCCACCACAGAATGGACTGCCAATCACCGTGTACTTGCGGGAACGCGTGAAATGGAAGGGGGCCAATTGTGATATAGAAGGGGCACGATATTAATGTTTGTGAAAGTATGTGTGAAGGAATGCAAAGATTACAGAGGGTCAAATTTAAGGAAGCTCTACTGTAAATGAGATTCTCGTAAAAAATTTTAGATTTTAATTAAATATAATTATTGACAGTAAAGAACAGTACTGGAATGTTAACAATCGTGTTTCTCATCTCGACTGGACTGTGCGAGTTGCCACGAGACTCCGGCTTACACGTGCAATTCTCGCGCAAATTGGAGCATGTTCTACATCCGTGCAATCGATTGCCGCAACGAGTTGCACGTGCAATTTACACTCGTCTATATTTCCTAACTTTCTATTAAGTTAGGATATTAAAATATTCAATTTTTAATGTATTGTTGAGAGATCGAAACATCGAATTAGGTTTACTTAATTCGGTTTAGCAGGAACTTCTATTTAAGTGTCGATCGCTTAAATATTTTTAATTTACTATCCTGTGAGAAAGAGGAGATATGAAGGCATCGATCGCGTTACACCTTTGGACCACGTTAAACTGAAATCTGCTCGCTGTATCTATCGATCGACAACTATCACTTGTTAGTAATTTCCACGCGACCGTATTTTCTATAGGTAGGTAAAGAAGCGAATCTCCGACGAAGCGGCAAATGAAGAACCAGGATCGACGCGGACGAGCTCGTAAGACGACCGGCTCAGCCGAGAGGAAGAAGTATCGAACCAGAAAATCGACCCGGCCGGCTACGGCGATGATATATCCTCATAATCGGCTTACGATATCTGTCACGAATACAAACACATATGCACACACATGCTTGTGTCATGCGTAGACGCACGTGACGCGAAGTTGCGAATTTAACGACGATCCAGCTATTTACTGACTACGCCATAATTAGATCGTTTGCGGTTGCAAATATACAGAATTGCTGAAGATTATGTACTATGGAGCTACTTTTATACAGTACAATGTCAGGAATATAGAGAGGACAGATACAAGGTTAATTATAAATCTAAATCGTGTATTTTTCCTCAGCAGGAAAGTGACCAGAAATATCTTTTTGTGTTAAAATTATGTTATTTTATTCTTACCCTTAATTAAAGTTTATATTAATATAATTATTTGATCAGAGATACATTAATTAGCAATATTTAAAGTATATTGCGAATCAATTTTAATATGCATTCTGACGATTTTTACTTGTCCAAACATATTTTCTAAAAAGTCAGTTCTCCAAGCATAAGTTTTACACATACCTACTCGTGCTCATGAGAAACACATGCCGGATTGCTAAGCCGCCGGTATGTTAATCTTGCTGCTCTTAATCTCGGGGAGATGCGAAATCACCGGGCGGTGTGGATTAATTAAAGTTAATTAAGCGCAGCAGACGTGATGCGTTTCGCAGGGATCACTTTAAAAGGCCCACCGTTGTCGTATTTGAGCTCGCCGACGATGAACTCGCGCTTTTCCAACATATAAACATCAATTTGCCAGACGAAAAAGAGAGAGACGAAGGAAAGGAGAGGGAGAGGGAGAGGGAGAGGAGAGAGAGGGAGAGGAGGAGGAGAGAGAGGAGAGAGAGAGAGAGAGAGAGAGAGAGAGAGAGAGAGAGAGAAGGGTAGGATTTAATCTTCTAGATGTTCGTCCCTCTCTGCAGCTAAACCGTGCTCGTGCTTGAAGTTTCCCTGCATCTTGAAAGTATCCTCAACGAATCAGAAATGCAATTTCGGTTATCATCCTTTACGGAAATTCCTTCGCGTGCGCGAACGGATGCGATCTTTATGAAATTTCCTCGATGGAAAAGCGATGATGCTTATACAGAATTACGGTAGCTGGTTTACCGAGGAAACATAAAAGTACATAACTGTCAAGACCTATTCGCTTGAATATACTGAAATTCGAACGAAAGAAAATATATTGCGTTTCTCACGATCGCTCACTATAAATTTAATAAATTCAATTTTTAGAAAGTTATCGTCAAACCCTTTATATTAATATTTTAATTTTCATCAACTAGGATCTATATATGACAAGAGTAATCAAATTTCAAAATCAAACAGTGATCAAACTTAATAGAATAAATTTTCTTGCCAATTATATCTAACTTATATTATAAATACAATCGATTTTCATTAATTGCTCAAAAGTTCCAGTTATCAATTTCGATGTTTAAATCACTAGCAATAAAAAAGAAATTAAGCCCCTTTAAAAAAATAAAAAATTGTTGTTAAACAAAGATTCTCAATGGTTGTCAAAGCGCAAAGGCGATAAGGTTTTGTGGAAAATTGCGAAAATACAGAGCGTATGTGCAAACATAAAATGTCGAATCGGCGATTTACGACGGTCGATTGTATCGCCGACACTTTCTACGGGTTACACATCGACCGATATTTGTATTTTTCTCCACATTTATACCTATGTGTGTGTACTCCTCCTAGACGTATCGCAGATACGACTTTATGGGGATCGTTTATGGCACCATAGCGAATCTGGAAACGTAAAGCGTCGTCACTGTCCTCGCTTGGGCACATATAATTCTTGCAGACTTCAAATAAACACGAATCGCGACAAGATTCACTTAAGCATTCGCTCGCTTTTCGAGATCTGTTACTTCTTTTCCTTTTACGTTCTCAAGAAATCCTTTATGGTCAGATCTTTCATTGTCCTATCATTGTATATATTATATTCATCTTGTACAACGGAATTTCAATTTCGGAACAGAAATAGTGTTTGTTTAATAAATTTTATTTTAAAAGACAAGATTTGTAATATATACTCTGTTGTTAAGATAATATTTCGATAAAGAAATTAGAATCTTGTCTGTGTCTTGAATCTCCAAAGCACATCATAAAATTTTAAAGTACAATTTAATAAATGTTTCGCGCGATTTGATACACCGTTATTCTGTTTCGAACTTATACAGTAACATTAGCCCGATGACCGAAAAATATCCGATCTATTTACTCGATGAACGCTACTTTACGATTCCACGTGTGTCAACCTGGTGACATCCGTGACATAGAGTGGTGGGAGTTTCAGCACGAAGAATGGAAGCGGGTCGTCAGGAGAGGGAGTGGCGAGAAGGGGGAGAGAGAGAGAGAGAGAAGCGCGGACATCCCATCGGACGGCTACCTTCCAACTCCTAAAATAACCACTTTGAGTCGCGCTTCCACCCTTTCCAACAGCCAGCCGAAGTATAGCTATACCGCGTTTGCCGAGAACGGTAATGGTGATAGCGATGGTGGGGTGACCTCGTGCACAATTACACGTAATTGAGTTAGGCATTATGAATGCCCTCGAACGAGATCGCATCAGCAGAACGGAGCAATCGCCGGATAAACTTCCGAAAAGTTGTCACCCTCTGATTGCTTTGAATATTTCTCGAAAAGAGAACGAAATCTCTCGGACGAAGGAAAGATCCTAGAAATTCTCCTTTCATCATGACAATTTAATTCTTTATAGAGTTAACAAAAATAACGTAGTTATGTCTTGTTAAAGTCTGCGATTGCTATTTATGGAAAAATTAATGACGTAAACAAAACAAACTTGAGCATTATTCTCGCTTTGCGTTGCCCTGCAAAGTAAATGGAAATTTATAGACGAGTTTATCCCTCAAAGTTCTCAATTTTAGTATCTTCTCTCTCCAAATTTGCGGATCTGTATCTGCAGGATCGCCGCGTAAAATGCGGCCAACACGCCAAATATCTGTAATCATCCCACGCTCGCATCGAGACGTTCCCGCGGCATGTTTCCTCCCGTACCCGCGGTCATCGTCCGTACCTAACCATGAAACAGGCCACTCGCTCGCTGAGAATCCCAGCTGCGCGAGGAACCAATTACGCGTTGTATGGCCGGGACTTGTAGTCCCTGGCCGTAGAATTTACGGGATTAATGCCGATTGGAAACTCCGCCACTCAATATATCACTTGCCAAGCCCTAGTACTTTGTAATACTAGTACTTTGCTTCGCCAATAATGCTTCGCGAATTTTTAATGTCCTCTTGAATTAGCGATATTAGTACCATATGAATAAATTTCAATCGGCATCGCTTTACATTTGTATTCATGTTTTGGTAAGAAATGTACATTAGCTTTTATCTTAATTCATCAATTATTAAAATTAATTAATTCACTGATCCTGAATTTATTTAATTTATTCAAAGTGATTTCGATTTAATTAGTAAATTTGTATTATTAAAGTTTTATTATAAAAATCAACTAAATAAAACGTTATGTGAAAAATTTCAGAAAATTATACAATTATTTGTAATATTTATGTAATTAAAAATATTTTAAATACAATTTACATATAAAAATGTTAATATATGAAGTTTTAAAATTCATGGCATAATATAAAATGTGCCCATTTCTCTATTACATTTATCTATTGTAAAATATATTTATCTCCACGCTCGTCGCCGTAAAGTGACTTTTTGAAGGCGCTAGCGATCACTGCCGGCGTTCCGCGCTATTAACGGATTACGTCTAATAATACGGACGGTACGGAGGTTCCGTGTCATTAGACGGGTGAATTAACGAGACACGCGTACGGGTAGGCCCACGAGGAACGCCCACGGGTCGTTCTCACGATCCACGTTGGACCACGCGAGATTTCCTACTTTAACGAAAGGAAACGCTTCTCCGCTCCACCCACCTTGTTATTCCCTGCTCGTTCGTGGTGTGTCCCACGGGTAAATACAGACAATCGGAAATACGGCGAGATTAGAATCCACGATATGATTCATAAAATCGATATTCCACGTCGAAAAGAAAGCATCAACTTTACAAGAATGTTCTGACAATGAGACACAAGTTCGATTACTAATCTTAAAAAGAATTCGATTCTTTCTGGAATCTTACAAAACGCTGAAAGACAAAATTCACGCTGATGATAATAACAATCATCAAACGTAATTGATATTAATACTGTCCACTATTCATGGAAAGAAGATATAAGAAGAAACAAGAATTGTTACATTGATAAATAATTTAGAATTTATATTCCCGATATAATAATTATTTTCAGTTCTGGACTCTCTCTATAACCCATAAAGGTTCAAAATTGCGTAGACAATAATTTCTTCTTCTTTCTTTTACCTTTTATCGTTTGCTATTTTCCTCCCTACATGTCCGAATGTCAAATCATAAAGTCACGAGAACCAAGAATATCTTCATTGATTGCCTATCGCGTGCAACATCCGCTTTAATTCTTCAAACGTAGCGCCGGCGACACTTCGCGCTTCGCTGAGCGTGCGTCAGGGATGTATGACGTCAAGTCGTATATATATATCTATATATATGTGTATATATTATATATATAAAGAGAGAATATATATATATATATATATATATATATATATATATATATATATATATATGCATATTCTGTCTTTCTCTCGTTCTACACAAATATATGTTCAGCGCAAAGTGAATCTGGAGAGAAAGAGAGAGAATCTGATGACCAGCGAGAAATGCCGTGGGCGGAACAGTGACATGGCACAAGTGACAAACGTGAGCATACGAACGAGATTACGAGGACAATAGACTTCGAGTGGCTAGTCCAGCCAGAATCGCTAGAGAAATCCTTCCTAAATGTATCACAGTTGTCTTTACGGAAGTTCCTGTGCGAGATAAGCGACCATTTCAAAATCCTTCCGGATTTTGAACCTATATTGTTGAACTAGTATAGTTTGCACGATATGAAATCTTCTACGCGAGATCTATTTCTATAGCACAGAAAATTTTGTTGGTGGAAAACATTGGTCTTAATTGTTTCGCATTAAATGACAGGTCTGTAATATATTTATTATGCAATCGTTTCATAAATCTCAAAAATATCAGATGATATATCAGTTGGAACATTTAGGGTAAAGTTTTGTATCTTACAGCATAAATTCACATTTTGATTAGAAATCAACTGAGAATATAGCTGTTTGTGAGCGGAGAAAAGATTACTCCTGTAAAATCTGACGCCATTAAAGTATTGTACGAATTTTATGGAACGCTCCACAATATTACATCTGCGATGAGATACTTATTGGATCTCTCAAAAATCTACCAATAAATAAGAACAAAAAGTAAAAAACTAGAGTAAAACTAGCTCAGTTATTATAAGAATAGATATAAATATAACAAATAACAAATTGGCTCTCAAATTCTATCAAATCGTATCTCAAGATTGGTTCCTTTTTCTAAGCTCGGATACGAATACGGGCTTAACATGATATAAAATTGAGATCTTCCTCTTTCATAATAAACTCATTCTTGTAGAAAAACTTTCCAGCGAGATTGGATTAGGTCGTTGCTTAATAATGTAAGAGATCTGATCGATCAGATATTTTGTGCTAAGAATAGAATTTATGTAAAGATCTCAACTTTGATATTTAATGTACATCGAAACCCTTCTGAACCTGGTGTCTTTAGCGAATTGTCCCTCATCTGCCAAATTAGCAGATTAAACGCCCGTCAAGTTGGAAATTACACTTGACAGTTATGACGTTTACGTTACCTTCTTGGCGCGAATGAAACATTCATGATTTGCCGTAGCAATCTGTGCCACAGTATTAGATATCAAAATATACATTTCACGACAACCTTTATATTACAATCATCAATATACTTTACGCAAAATCAAAATTGTAGCATTTGAAAAGGATTACACAAAGTAAATCTTGATACAGAAGAATTAACGATATAGTTTCGAAGTAATTTTACCACTTATTTTCAATGATAAATTACAAGACATATCTAGTTGCAATATACTTTAAATGAGACAAAATTACAGTTAATTGCACAAGGATTCATCATTTTATGGATTATCATCATCAATCACGCCATTATCGAATTAATAGCACAGTAATTTAATTTTAATTAATTCATTTAAGCCTTCATTTCCGTTAATAAATTTAATTAATTTATAATTACATCGGTTTAAACTAAATGGTTATTAAACGCATATCTTTTTACCAGCATTTCTCAGAAATAATAAATAATCACATAGCGGTCATTGCTAAGAGGAAATGCGGTTCGTCAGAAACATTCTATACATTTGTTCCATATAACCGACGGTAGTCTCGCAGGTAATCCGATCAGTGGGGAACCGACAAGCGGCCGGACAGATGCAAGACGTCCCAAATTAGTGCGATCTCGATTATACGAGAAGTGACTATCATCGTTGATCGGTTTCGCCCGTTTCCTAATTAAATTGCTTATCACGAGAAACACCAGGGAAAAATTGTGAGACGCCGGAAATCAGGTCATCCTAAATTACTATACACGCACGACTTATGATAATCCCTCTACATACCTTCCGAAATGCTGAAAATAGCGAATAAAACGAAAGAATATATGAAATAGCACAAATCATTTATGAATTATATTTCGTCACTCTTGAAAGTAAATTAAATTGTAATCTACCAGTGACTTGTATTAGTTTTATTTGTTCTCAGTCTCCAAAATTAAATTAAATTAAATTTTTAAGTTTTCTTAGTAATAAAATTTAACTGAATTAAATTCTAATTATCCCCCTTTCATTGTTATACATGAAAAAATCGTTTAATTCGTTAAACAGTATTCAATTACAGGATTAAAATAAAAACAGAAGGCAACATCGACTCTTATTTATAAAAATTGTCTCGAATTGCAAAAGTCAGTTAATATAGATACGCACACACATCCCCGACGTTATCCCAATCTCTCCAATTATTCTGAATACGATAGCAGGATTTTATTATTGCGCTCGGCCAACTGCGATTGTCGCTCGTTTTTCGGTGCAAAGAGCAAGAGTTGTGATTACACGGGCCACCAGCCAGTTATTATAACGATACTAACATTCAGCCATGACGGCGGGGCGGTGGCAAGCAAGCTACTGTTTATTATTGTCTGGCATACCGTGGCTAACGATCCCTTTCGCGTCGACGCGCGTTAACCGTGAGATGTGGCGGATGCCACGACGGATTCCTTCCGCAGGGTCTTCTCTCCCCTTGCCAGTCTGTCGGACTACGCCTTGGTATTCTCCCCCTTGGTAGTCCTCGGGGGCCTACCAATTTGACCAGTCTAGACTGCGATAAGCGAGTTTCTCGCTCGGCAAAGACGCGCACTCCCGAAACTGAACGACAGACACCCGGCAAAAGCGATCCTGTCGTACATCGCGATTACGGATGATACTTGGCATGAACCCTTCAGGCACGACGATATATCTATTGAGGAGAATGCCGAAGGAGCTTTATGAAGAAAGCGTAGCTTTCGAGAAGAGAGTGTGGGAAATTTAATACATTGTTATTATAAAACTTGACTATTGTAGTTATTGCAATTTTATAATACATTATTAGAAGAAATAATTTACACAATATTTTTCTGCAATTTAAAATAACACAATCGGCGTGACGTATGCAAATTTATTTATCTATTAAAAAACCGAAGAATATAATCTTTTAAACATACTTTTTCTATACAGGGGTACAGTAAATTCAAGTCGAGCGAAGTAAATTGAGAAAGTATATAAAAACAAAAAATAAATTTAAAATAATATGAAAATGTATAATTTTTTTACAAATTTAAGGTATCGCAGTTCTTATTAAAACTTTTTCCACACAACTTTCTCTGTTTTTGCAATATAACATTTTTTTCTCCCTCATACTTGGTTCTTAATGTTGCACAGCGGCACTTGGAAACTTCTACTAAATGGAAAATACCGATACTAGATATGGAAGTGTCATAAGTATCTTTATGCATTTTGGCTGGTTCAACGCAGGCCAAGCCAGACCAGACCAGAACCAGACCCGAGCATCGGATCGAATCGTCGGATGTCGACAATAAGAAGCTTACCGAGTTACACGGAGCCTGGGCGAAGCCCGGGCCTCTCACCCGAGCTCTCGATTTATGCCACGTTTACCGAGCGTGAAATTCTCTTCAGACATGTGTCCTCTTCCGATTTTCCCGGGAATCTAAATCAGCGTTTAAATCAGCGACCTGCTAAGTCGGTACGTCTGGGTCATCTTCTCACGAGGAAAGAAGCACCGAGTAGCAGAAAAAAACTAAAGAGATCGATTTTTAAGCAATTTATAAAATTATTAATAATATATTGTATATATCAAAATATAATAAAAATTATATAATCAATCAATATTAAATAAGCCATTTACGGCCCGAGCTTGGATTTTAGCTAATATTTTCTGTGTATTACACATATATTTTTTCCAACCTTAATAAACTAACTTGTCAGACTTACAACACAGCTATCGTTGGAGTAAAACCTCCTCCCTCCCCCCTAATTAAATCAATTTGATTTAACTTTCGATTTAACGCTAAGCATCTCAATAACTGTCAAGAATTTATTGCGAAAAACATTACCTCAGTCAAGGTTCGAACCTTCTTCATTCCGTGAAAAGTGTCGTACCAATTCGACCACTGAGGCATGTGGTAATATTTATCGCAATAACCGATTAACAATAGTTTGATTAACAAAACGTCTTTCTCAGGCGACGTAAAATAAATAATATATATATAATTATATTATATTTTATATGATATAATTATCTACAAAGAAAAAATATTATAAGATCCTAAGAAATACACAATTACGTTACCAATTATGCGCATTATTTTCCCTTGAGTCGACATCTCTGCCGAAGGGCAGCTCGTAAGACGTAATGTGTACTTGACGTTCCCTATATATGCATCAGTCTAATCCGCCAATTAGGTACACCCATCGCTCACGATTGCGGAAGCTACGCAGGTATGATTCGCCCTAGGCAATTTGTATCGAGCTTCGCGCTCATAGATGCTCGCGTAATTGCGCGGACACCTCGAAACGCACGGATCGTTATCGTATTACGAATAGCAGTCACTAGTCATTGTTATTATAGTCCCCTCTGCAGTCGCGCGAGCAGCCCTCGAGAGAGGGCCCTGCACTATCTTATGGAATCCTCCTCATCCATTTTACCTCTGAGAGAAATCTGTCCGCGACAGAAAGAGTTTACCTCGTAATTTTTATCGCTGCGATAATCGTATTACGAGTAAATCGTGAAATATTGTCCGTGCAGTAGTATAAGCTCCTTAACTTTATTAAGAATATTTGTCCTAACATGTTACACCGAATATAAAGTTAAAAAGAAGGTAATCAAATTTTTCATTTATTTCAGACTCTGTATCACACGCTAAAGTTACTAACAATAAGATTAAATTATGAAGTTCCTTTTCGCGCGCGGTCTTTTCTAGCTTCTTATAATCGCAAAAGGCAGTGCGCTCTCTCTCTCTCTCTCTCTCTCTCTCTCTCTCTCTCTCTCTCTTCGAGAATATCTCGACCTTATTTGTTTTTTACGCCGTGAAAGCCACGAATTTGCCTGATTGGTCGCTTGTTCATGCCGCGTTTTCTTAACAAGGATCCGTGAACCAGGATCAGCGAGACTTTATTATCAAGTTTCGCGTTCATCTTGCGGTGCACCGCCGCGACAATTAACTGCAAACGAGTGCACGCGAGAGGGTGTTGTCGGCCGAGCGGCTCTTCCGGGGTGCGCTCTGCGCTGAGCGCTGACGAGGGGGTGTTTATTAATTAATGAAGCGCGCGCGATGTGCATGACTTGAATCGCAAACAACGTTGGAAAGACGAGCCTGTGCGCGAAGGGGTCCGAACGTTGTCCTCACTTTATGAAAGTTGTTGGTACGGAATACTGATAGAGAAAGAAATAAGCAAAATGAATGTTTAAAATTGGATACGACTAATTGTCGAAAAAAAAAGAAAATTATTAGAACTCGAGTATTTAGAAATTCAAAGTTAGAAAGCATAGTATCAAAGATTTCATTAGAATACTTATAAATATTGAATTTTTTTTCAGTATTAAATTTCTTTATAATTAATTTGGAAATAAGAATAAAAATAATTTAATTGCAAAGTAAGATCAAGAATAAGCTTTTATTCTTGTCATTTGGTTTTAATTCTTTCCTTAAAACTTTAACCGCTATTGATATTTCGAGAAAATAAGTAGATTGAAGCAAACGGCATTTATGTTCAGTGCTTATACAATCTAACTCGAAAGTACAATTCCTCCGAAGTATATATCCAAAAGTGAGAAGAATGATCATTGTTCTGAAGTAGAAACGCGAATGGTTTTTAAGTCGCAAGTGACTGAAAACTATAAAGGCTTTTAGCGAATTGAGTTTTAAGAATGTGAGTTACGAAATTTAACTTCAAGTTAACTTTAATTTCTTACATTTTTATCGTTAAATATTCAAGAGACGGATGTAATATTAAAATTTAAAAAGTTACATTACACAAATGCCAATTTCTTCAAGCAAGCTCTGAACGATCTCGTACAACATTTTCAATATAAAAAACAACGGCCATTCTTTTTCTGTCTCAAATGGTATTTCCGTTGTTGGATACCGAACGCACACAGAATTCTCAATTTACGACCAAGAATTTGACGAATATGGCGCAGCAGAAGACGTTAACGATGCTCATCCGCGCGCACGCGAGCTTACGCGAGGACAAAAAGCCGGGCGGAACAAAAGCGGAAGAGAAAGCGCGCGTGCGAGGTCGAGCGGACATGGAGAAAGAAGAGCAGAGAAAAGAAAGAGGATTGCACGGGAGGAAGAGAGGGTGAACGAACAACGGTGGAGGGTCGGGGCTGGCTGAAGAGGACGAGGGCGAAGGGTAGGCAACGAGATCGATAAACCAAGATGGCGACGCGTATTGCCGCAGAGTACCGCAGCCCGGCTCTCGACCGCCGGATCATCCTTCGCGTGTGTAACTTTTACACGCATGCACACATAAACGTCCATTAACGGGATATACACCGGTTGCAGCGTCGTCATCGTAATCGCAACAGAGTGTTTTCTTCCCACAGTATACTCATAAATATCGTGCGAACACGCGTATTCGAGTATCCGACTCGATCATGCTTATGTCACCGTCGGATGTGGTCGGATGTTTATACGTTCGTTGCACTAAATCGTAAAACTCGCTCTTGAAAACGGAGAAAGACAATCGCGCGAGTCAACTGAACGCAACAGTGATAGAGACGTATTCATGGTCAGACATGAGTCTGTTTCTCACGTTCCGTTTCTACTTAACAGATATATATCGTTTTATTAATCGCGGATTATTTTTTGCAATGTTTTTTTTTTAAATAAAAATTTCGATATACCTGAAAATATGCAGCTAATATTTCTTATTTTTAGTTTATTTTAATTAAACTGTTCTGATTTCTATCTTATTTCCAATTGTGATAGTGAGAATTTTGTCTATTCACATAGCAAGAATTTTATAAAAATTAGAAAAATGACTTCTGTCAATTTCGTAGATTGTTATATTGTCGTATGTATGTATTAATAAACGTTGTATGTAAAGATATCAAAAAATATTAAATCTCTTCAATCACATCGATTAAAATTTTAATAAATAATTATTTTAGTGTGTAAATATATTTCAATTAAGTGTTGTCATTTTAATTAATAAATTCTAAATAAATTTTAATAAATTATATCGGTCAACGTATGCATACTTTCATAAAAACTGGTAAGTATTAATATTTAATTGTAATATAAACAAGTATTTTACTCTTCTCAATTATATATTATAAATTATATCACGTATTATGACACATTCTAAATAAATAAATGTTGATTTTAATGAATTAATGTTCCATATATATGCATTCAAATAACCAAAAATATCAAACTATACGTTTCTTCTCCTCACAGATAGTAAAGAATGATTGCGACAATTAAAGCACACTCTATACTCCAGTTTCCTTTACGCTAAGCTCGATGAATCGCGATTGTGCGATCGAAATGAAACTCGGCTCAGGCATAGGTAAAGCGCAAGCCGGATGTATATTACACTCGCAGAAAATTGAAAGGCTGATGCGAGCCGCAAGGAAAACGCGCACGAGATTATTCCGCCCGGTACCCTCCCGGCCTCGCGTCCCCTTACCGCATCCGCCACTCGACGAATACACTCTATGAATACCTGCAGACACCTTCGATCTGCACGCTCGACTGGTTCCGCGCTCCTGAGAAAAATTTCCGACAAGATAGCCCGCCGTACTAACATCTCGCCACGACGCATCTCTATGTTCCAGCACGAGGGAAGATTACGGGGATGATAGGTAGCGGAATAAAACGCGGAGTTGTTTAAAGGCCCTTGCACAATGCCAGGCAATAAGAACAGGATAATCAAAAATTCGTTAATTACAACCTAAAAAATTCGAATGCTACGATTGGTTGGCAACAGGCAATATAGGCACAGAATTTTCAACGTGACGGAAACTCTGTGTCTATTGCCTGTGCCACTGTTTATTCTGCATTTATACGTGATTTCTGATTTCTATTCCCTGTTCCTATTGCCTCTGTTGTCTGGTCGTTGTGCAAGGGCTTTCACTCCTTCACGGTTATATGCTCCCACGAAACATGGAATGTGCATTGTTATATAAATACATTGTTTTTGATCACTTACACAAACTGTTCTGTTCAATTAGAGGAGTTCATCGAAGCCTTTAACTGCCGTGCGCTGGACCGTGCGAATGCGATTCTATTTCATTTGTCAACAGGGGCAGCGAGTCGATTCAAGACCCTTTAATTTTAAAACGACTCCACATCATGAATGAAAACGGACGCGGGCAAGTGCAACAGAATTCTCAATGGACAAGTACCTTTCGCAAGCATTTTTCTCACCAGACCCATGTCCTATATTCTCTCGCATTCACCATACCCTCGTGAATCCCTCCATCTTCGCGTTCATCCATATTCACCCTCTCTACGTCACACATCACTAACAAACTTCCGCAACCTCGGAAGTAGCGGCGGCGGCGACGACGACGACGACGACGTCGATCGTCTCTCTCTATCTCTCTCTATCTCTCCCGCTATTGATTCGTACCATGTTCGATCTCGCCTAGCTCGCAAACCAAGCGGGATTCTCTGCTTGGAAACTCGTGTGTGTGTGTGTGTGGGGGGGGGGGAGGGAGAGAGAGCGGACTCGTCGTCATCGTCATCGCGCAAGAGGGGTCATTACAAGACTTAGAGCGTGAGGCTCCGAGAGATGCGACCCCAGAGGGTATTTACGGACGATAGCTGTTCGAGAATTGCCCGAAGCGTTTATAAAGTCCCATTAAATCCTCCAGGAAACCGCCTAACCGCGATGTCAATCATAGTCGTGAAACTGTAAGCAGGAACCCACGCTTGGCACGTGTCCGTGCAACTTCCGGTAAGATAAGAATTGAGCAGTGTACACTGGGAGAAGTGTGCTCAATACGTCTCCCTGGAGCGTAGATTCCTTGAGAAATTCGATATGGTATTTTTTTTTACGGAAATTTAATTAAAATAAGCTTCTCTCACAATATCGAATGTCGACGTAGAATATTTTAATAACATATTTTGGAAAAAAAAATATCGGCAAAGCTTTAAGAAAAGCAAAATTCTTCTGATATTTCAACTTTTTACACTTTAAATATTTTGCTAATTACGCGATAAATTAAATAATGAAATAATAAAATTCAAAAAACATGAACTTCACGTTTCATTAACTACCGAGAGATGCAAAAGTAACTTTTAGATCGTTACTTTGCAAATCTCGATTGCCTCTACGGCCTCCCGAAAGTGCATCGTCCTGAACCAGAAAGAACGCTCGGCTTTAAGCCTTTAACGTCCACCTTCTATCGCGTGACTAACTATACCCGCGACCTGCGATTCTGCGGTTGTTTGCAAAGGGGAAGCTGTCGACTTCCGAGCTTCGCCCGTGAAAAAAGAAGAGCTAAATAACATGTGAACTTAACGCGCCAACCACCGTATTTGTTGAACGTAAGATAACATAATAAAACAGCTCTTTTATATTCCGCTGTAAATTGTGAGTGTACTCATTGAAGGTGGAACTTCGAATATTTATGTGCCGTCATAAAAAATTCAACTAATGGTCTAATAAGCATGTTAACCAAATCAACAAGCGATCTCCATCTTTCCTTACTTATATCTTCTTATTTAACAAATAAAACAAGATAGTCACCAAGTTATGAAACCACTAAAAGGATAATAAGCAAAAACAGGCTCACCGTCTTAAAACTTTCTGAAACAGCCAACAGTGTTGTGCTTAGATTTCCCTGCATCTTTAGCAGTTACTTAATACTTCCCAACTCGATTTTCCGACAGCAATTCCGTCATTTATCTACATTATCGCGCTAGGCACTTTGTCTCTCCTCAAGATGGGTATGAGATATCGATAACACGACGACAGCAGCGAACGAAACATTCGCAGCGTAAAGGGGGATAGCATGTTGATGAAAACAGATCAAACATTGAATTGCAAAGCGGAGCAAAGGGCGAGCCAGCGAGCGAAATGACTGGAACGGTGTAAATCGCAAGTAAACATGTTTCCTGACATCACTCGTGCTGTTCGAGGTGGACATACATATACTACATAAACCAAGCAGAGCATGTGGTTGTGTAAAAAGAGACTATTCGACTATTTCAATAGCTTACGCGCGCGAGGAGAGTCGTTTCTGTGAAACACCACCACAGGATGAATGCTTCCTTTCATATTTCACATTTTTGCCTCCACCAAGCCTATTCATCAGCGCTTTTATGAATAAATTCACGTTTGCAGAATTAGCAGAGCTGCTGTGAGTTGGTTATTTAAGTTGGTTAATAAAGTATTAAGTACAGTATCTTGCTACAATAAAAACAAGTCTGTTATTTGCATAGCAGCATAGTAAACATCGATCATTATTTAAAGTAAGAGATTCTTTTCTTTTAATGCAAAAGAATAAATATGCATTTAAATACGTTATACTAAATATGCTTCTCGTAAAATAGTGTAAAATGTAATAAATTTAGATGTCGCTTAATCTTGATATAAAAAATTATTTGAACAAATATGCAATTTTATTAAATTTTAATTTAAAATTCCGCATTAAATCCGCCTGAAATTATCTGAACTATATAGCATTTGTACATATAAGTTATATAATTATAAAATTCTTTCTTCTCAATTACTTTATAACTCACAAGACTATTGGTAATTAAACTTAACACTTACATCAGAAAAAGTGAGGAAATTAGATTTAAACTCGTGAATCGTAAGTGACGTATCCAACATACGAGATGTATGGGACGTACCCACGAAAATGGTTTGAATGGATAAAATTATGTATGTCCAATCAATGGTGAAATATGAGAGCACCCCATGCGGGTGGCTGGACGTGTACGACAGCCAAGAGAGATCGTTTATCCGAGCGGAAGCGCGCGCCGGATTCTTCGCGAGGTGGCGGCTCCGGCGATACGAGCAACGTCAGTTGACAATATGCAGAGCGCAAGGAGGAGCGTGGGTCGACACGCGAAGGTCGCGATGCCCGAAAATCCATAACCATTCCCATTACAGGGTTGCGCTTGCGCGAGAACCGCTCTTCTCGCTCCCGAAGAAGCACAGGCTAATAGCCCGTTCGTGTCGCGCCGCATTTTTGGACAATTAGAAAGCTTATCTACGCGATTTGTAGAAATGCAAATGGATTTGAATAATTAATTGGAATTTAAAGAGGTCAATAAAAGTTAATAAATATACAACATGTATAGATACAATTTCAAAAGATTCTAACAATTAGTGATCCAAAAGTTTTCAAGTAAAAATGTAGAATCAATAATAGAGATGATTGTGACATTGCGATATTATTTAAGCAAAATACTTTTAACCATCTAATTTTTTAATAATATAATATAATATAACCGTAATGATGAAATTTTGAACTTATTAAATTATTAAAATCATAATATAAATTATTATAATACCACACGGAAAAAAAGATTAGCTACTATAGCTAAAATAGTCGTAATATATGGATAACTAACATTTTTTGCAACGAGAGTAACATTTTTTACAGCGAGAACAAAAGGTTTTGCTACTATTGCTAAACTATAGCTTTCGCTGCAAAAAATATAGCTCTTGCTGCAAAAAATATTAGTTATCCATATTTTACGACTAAATTTAGCTAAATTTTTTTCCGTACATTATTGGAAAATTCCATGTCAAAATCAAGGATCAATAAAAGTAATTATGATATTATGCAGTAATTAAATTTTCTGAAAGCTATTTTCTAATAGTAAAATTATTTATTACATTAATCATAATCATCAGTAAGTCTTAATCTAACTATTAGAGAATGTTCCAGTTATTCAGAATGTTATAGTTATTCTAATTTGATTCCGAACAATCTTCCGACACTATCTACGGATCTCTTAATAATTAATTAGAAAAAAGCATTCGAAAAAGTTGTAATAGAATTTCTTATGATCGACATAGGGAGTGCGATATCGATGTAAAATAAATGTCGCAGTCGCTGATTCGATCAACGCTATTGTGTTACCTAATTAGGAACGACCACGTGTGACAAAGGCCAAGCTCCACTCAACACAATCTAAAAAAAAGCGAAAAGTGTGACATAAAAGAGAAATAGATAATCCAATTAAATCCAATTAAAAGGAGAACACGTTGTTTCACGGAACTCTGAGTCGCTTTTCGCTTTTTATCCGCGAGCGCTTGATTAGTTCTATTAATTAAGGAACGAACTGAGATGCTTCGATCTCGCGGAACACGGTTTCGTTAATTAATTAATCCATCGTATAAAATTAATCCGTTATAAAAGTTTCACAATCGTAACTATTGAGCATTGAAAAAGATATTTTAACATTCGGAAATAACGCGGAAAATATTATGTTGCGAAAAAACAGAATGTTAATTAATTTTTAACCATATTAATATGTGAGCTTGTGTTCTCTCTAATTCTCATGTTTTTGAATAAAAATTATAAAATAAACAAATCAGAAATAAATAAAAGTTAAAATCCGTAGAAAATTTAAAATACTTATATATTTGATGTTCACAAAATTGTTACTGATGTAACAAAAATTGAAAATTAAGGAAGAAATAAAAGTTGTAAGGTTAAAGAAATTTGAGCGAAATGCCGACTTAAAAATAACGATCGATTTTAACTTCTTCGCCAGAAGTATGCGTTCGTATCAATAACGATCAATAACGTCAAGATGCATGTACCGTTGTTCATTAGTGGGGATGCAAGCGCAAGACTTTAATTACGGGGTCGACGAGCACGTCCGAAGCGTCACCGCGAGATCTTTCACTTCTAATAATCCCTGTCAGTCGGTAATTAATTACTTGCAAAATGATAACGTCGCATCGCCGAACATTGTCCGTAGTTTCGATAATAATAATCTATTCGCTGATGACATACTCGGAATCGACCTTTATATTGATTGACAATCCTTAACAAAGATACTGATTTTCGAGCTTGTTATAGAGTTTTAGTCACCCTTCTTTGTTTGTCTATCCATAAAAGGTTGTCATATTACATCAACCGCACTTCCTTTATGTTCTTCGAATTTCTCGGAAGTAGATTTATATATATTTATTATCACAAATCCCTTGTTATTCGCTATTCAAATTTGAGAGTGATCCCCTAATACGACATAATTACGTAATTGCTTTGATATTATCGCTGATAACGAATTTCCTAGCGTGGCAAAGATGGAAATGAAGACTCACCGAATCAGAACGCCACGAAGGATCCCATGTTCCTCGCTGTTGATCCCTGCAACAGAGATATTCGGACATCAGTCACTGGAATTAACAAGACACTCGAGGCAAACAAATGTCGAAATCGAATAATTACAATAGGTCTGAGGGGAAACGATGAGAATCCGCTCCTTTGTTCTCCGGCGGAGGATCGCGATCAAATGAGAGGACGAATGAGGAAAAGCTCTAATGAGAATTATTCGAGGACAACGCAATCCTTTCACAGGCACAGGGCCGAATCTACTTCCTTTAGCGTATAAACCAATAAGATGTTAAATATCCTTCTGCAAACTATATATGTATATGTGCAACTATTTTTAAATTATCATAAATATATTCCATAAAATTATTTGTACCCATTAATCTTTGTATTAAATACTTAAATATAATTATAATTGTAAGAAATTTAAGTTTAAGAATTTTGCAAGGCAGATAGCGCAAATTAAATAATGTAAATAAAAAAGTGATGGGTCTTTCACTTATTCTCAGTCATTATTTAAATTCATTAGAACATTTGCCTTTAACTTAACTATCGATAAATTCTGTAGGTACTTCTCGCCATTTTGTGCAAAATAAAAGCTATCAAGAAACTTATAATTATTTGCTGAGGATTTTCTTCAAAAATGGCCAAAAAGCTAAACATTTTAATGCACAATGCTTTTTATTTATTATAGCTCTTAATGCAATCGATTTAGAGTTTTTATCCGTATCTATAAATAGAAATATATATAACTTTCAATTTAATTTCAAATTAAAAATCTAACAATCAGACTATACTGTACATTAAATATGAAATATATACGGATCCGAGTGGTGACAAAGTCCGACCCTGTCCCGTTTCCACTCTGTCTGACTTTCGCAAATCCGCGGGGACGCGGTTGTTTTCACGGGCGCGGTTTCCTCCCCGCGTTTCCGATTCCACGAATGAACGAATGACTCCATCGGGAGAAGCGGAGTGGCCCCGAAGAGTCCTTCTTCGCCCTATGGCCGTTCGCGACCCCCAAACGTTGTCGACGTCGCCGTCACGATGCATCGTCTAATTGAAAACGACGTCCCGAGATGCGTAGGAACGAGGGTGAAAGCGCGAACGCGCGAGGAATGCCGGATAGTTGCTGAAAGGACGAGGGACTCCGAATAAAAAGGGTGTATCTTTCGGTGAAACGGCATATCGAGCAAATTGAGTTCGACGCTACTCATCCTCCCTTTTTCCCCTCGTATCGCCGTTTCCTCTTGTTTGATATTTGATCAATTATGAAAATTGAACGTACACACTCTGTCGAACGTTTTCAACGATCCGAGGAGAGTTACCTTCGTTAGATTAACGAAATAAGAGAGGTTGATTTTCTCACCAGCTACGATAACGAACGTGGTTACTGATAGCAACGTGTATTCTCGTTTAATTTCAAGCGGATTTCCGTCCAAAGAGGGACTCCTATTAAAAAATAATATATATTTTCCTGATCGTTGTTATAATTCTGAAAGAAATGAAGTGAAGGTATACTTTAATTTCTCAAACGAGCATATTATCTTTTTATTCTATTCTTCTTTTTCCTATGTTTATAAATATATACTATTATATGCATATAATAACATTAAAAAAAGAAATATACGCA